>JANHFR010005526.1:118564-146533 GCA_032468015.1 Mimophis mahfalensis
ATGTTTTGTTTCTGTTTCAAAACAGAAACGGCTGCGAAAGCCTAACACACATGGGCAATATTAGCCTGATGATGACAGATGAGATTTTGCTGAAACATTGCTACAACTTTAAAAGCACAACTATGAGGACGTGGGAAAATACCCGAACAAAGCATAACGCCATACATATATTATATTTTACATATATATTTTTACACCAGTTGTATTCTGAATTTTTAGACAACTTATTTTTTTCATTCTTTATTCCATATACAAAGGTGGTGATTGATTTCTCTTCCCCAAATATTGCAAAAGAGATGCACGTTGGACATCTGAGGTCAACTATAATTGGGGACAGCATGTGCCGTCTTTTTGAATTCATGGGGCATGATGTTCTAAGGTACGTCATGTATATTTATGAGCATGCTCATAACGTATTTAGAGATATAGTGCTTCTCTTTCTGTGAAGCAGCCACACTTTACTTTCAATAATTTGTATGACACAAATGTATCAAAGAAATGCTAGAACTCCCCTGAATTGCAATCAACTATGTTAATTAAGCAATAAACCCACTGGAAATACTATTGTAGTTACTTATCTGACAACAGTATTTTTAGCCGTAAATACCGCAGAACTCTAGATGAACTATTTCAGTTAGATTAACTGAAATAGTGTTTTCCTATGTAAAGGTTACCTGTCCTTTACATCTAGTTTGTTTTTCTTGTTATCCAGATTGAATCATTTAGGAGATTGGGGTACCCAGTTTGGGATGCTTATTGCTCATCTGCAAGATAAATTTCCAGATTACCTCACTGCTTCTCCACCCATAGGAGATCTCCAAGCTTTTTATAAGGTACTCTACCCACAATATTTGTTCCTGTTACTATAATTGCTTAAAAAATGCTTGATGTTTTGCACGGTATTGAACCAGTATGTTTGTTTTTCATTTTCATTATCCTTAAGATAGTTTTTTATGTTAGAATCTTCTTAAATTGAAAGGGATCAGTACAGACCATTACATGAAAAGAATCAATGTTGCAGCAAGTAATATTGCAAATGTTTATTCAGAGGTTTTAGTAAATGCTATTTTTAATTAGAGGAAAAATATTATGTTTAAAGTTGAATCAGTTAGTTCCATCCAGTAGCAGAAACTGCAGATACAGTCATCATCTACATATATAATGTTAAAGAATAATAAAAAAAAAATCACTCAAATAATAATTAATGCCATTGACAGCCTATTCTGGGGATTACCGAAGGCAGCAGGATAGGATACTAGGCTATAGCAATAGCATTTGATTTGTACACTGCTTATCAGGGCTTTCAACCCCCCCTAAGCGGTTTACAGAGTCAGCCTCTTGCCCCCAACAATCTGGGTCCTCATTTTACCCACCTTGAAAGGATGGGAGGCTGAATCAACCTTGAGCCTGGTGAAATTTGAACTGCCTAATTGCAGGCAGCTGGCAGCTAAGTACTGCATACAGCACTCTACTCGCTGCACGACCAGGCTAAAATCTCCTTAGATCAATAGGATGTATGAGAATGTTTATGACCATCCAGAGCTTATAAACATTTTTCTATAAAAGAGGTACTCATGGAATGAATCCAGAGACATGATTGTATCCTTGCATAATGGCGTTACTGCCAGGGTTAAAAGCAAGTGTGTTCTTTCCACTTCTGAAGAAGCTGTCCCTGAACACAAAGGATTTTGCTACACATTACCCAAACAGAAGTACCGTATTTGTCAGACCAAGACGCACCTGACCATAAGACGCACCCAGTTTTTAGAGCAGGAAAACAAGAAAAAATCCTGTCTCAGTATCTCTTCTCTCTCAGTCAGAAATCCCTGCATGCTCTCCTTGGGGCTCTTCACTATCCCTTTTCCTTTCTTCCTTTTGGAAATCGGGTCTGGATGAGGAACAGATGCAAGCCATGTCAAAGGCTTCCCTCTTCCTTCTCTTCCTCCTCCCCCGATATCAAGGAGTCGCCAGGTAGGTGTGGACGGCTGGCGGCAAGCTCCCAGGGTAAAGTGGAAGAAGGCGGGGGGGCGCAGGTCCACCGCCCTCTGCCTGCCAGCTGGCATTCGAGACGCCCAGGGTGGACACGGCACACATGGGGGAGACATCCGTGGCAGCCCAACTGCCAGCTGGCAGCCAGGAAGCTCCGGGGTGGCGGCGGCACGGAGGTGATGCAACCCCGACATGAGGTTGGGGGAGAGAGAGGGGCTCTATAGTCCTGGCTGGATGAAGCACAGCCAAAGGTGCGCGCACAGTGGCTTGCTTGAGGAAGGTCTCCCCATGCATGTGCACCCTCCCGGCCTGCCACAGCCAGCCAGGGGGTTGCGAGAAGAAGGGAAAGGAGGGAAGCCTCCATGGCGGCTCCTGCTCATTCCTCAGCCAGCCTGGAGTTCCAAAAAGAAGAAAGAAAAGGAGTAACGAAGAGCCACGAGCAGAGCTTGCTGACTTGGGAGCGACAGTAAGCGAACACAGCAGCGGGCGACAGCACATGGGACACTACAGGCAAACAAATACCCTTTTACAACAGCCTTGCTGGACAGCATTCGGACTATAAGATGCACCCTCATTCTCCCCCCACTTTTGGGGAAAACAGTGCATCTTATGCTCCGAAATATATGGTAATCATTGGGCAAGGGGTTTGAGAAGACAATGTCTGTATAACTGCAGATATTTTCAGAGACTAACTCAACTCTTTTTAAAATTAGATGCACTTAGATTGCTTAAAAACTGCACTTCTCCATTTCTAAGCATTGGGAGAGTGGGATTTTAATTCCAGTAAGAGCAGATTTTCATTCTCCACTTCTTTATAGAACTATCATGTCAACAATTGAAAAGTATGCAGATTAATAGCACAGAAAATTTCCCATGGATACTCAAATTCACATACGTAAACTCATGTGAGTGAGGATTCCCAATTTCTCTTCAGTACAGCTGCAACTTCGTAGTGTACTTAATTTCTGCATATGTTAAAACATGCTGAAAAGATCAAACAAAATTGCTGAAATTGCAACTGAGATACTTAGGTTTATTAATTTGAAATTTAATTAACGTTGCCCTTTTTATCTACTCTAAACATTAATGCTGCTATTAATACTTTGATTGGATTCCATTTAATGCACCTCACAGCATCTTTATATTCTTAACCAAGGAATCAAAAAGAAGGTTTGACACTGAGGAAGAGTTTAAGAAGCGTGCGTACCACTGTGTGGTTCTGTTGCAGAACAAAAATCCGGACATCATTAAAGCTTGGAACCTCATTTGTGACGTATCCCGAAAAGGTGATTTTTGAAATTTTGACGGGTTTGTTTTGGCTCCTTTTGAGCATTTTCTTAGAAAAAGACTTTGCTTAAACAGTTGTGGCTTGAAATAATTTTTGTAGAGCACTGCTGACGCATAAGAATTTTGAATGTACCATTTAGGGTGGAAAATTTTGAGAGGTGGATCTAAAGTTGCTCTTCTATGAGACCAAGATCCAGTCTGTAATATCAAACTTTCCAGTGTTTTGGGTCTCCTAACTACTAACATATTACAGCATGAAAGAAAAAAGGGAGGGAGTTACTTCGATAAAGAATGTCCTGAAACAGATTTCTGTCCAATGTTTTTCAACAACAGTGTAGGGATTTATCACTCTAATTTGCACAGGGAAGGTTATTGTTGATTTTAAGGCCTAGTTTCTTTTTTATTATACAATTTTATTTTATTTGTGGGAAGATCTCAGTCAAGTGTGTGAAATTTTCACTTTTTCTCTTGCTTACCTTTTCTGAGTGCTTAACATCATGCTATATGTCAATGAAGATTCTCAGTTATCCAGGTAGGGTTGTCTGGAAGTTGAGTCATGCCAGCTGAACTTCTTTCCTTTCTGAGTTCAAACATTTTGCTGCTTATCCTTGGATGCTGCTTATCCCATGATTCAACGTCCAGTTAACATGATGCTGGAAATGATTAGCCTACATTGAATGCTGATAAAAACTAACAGTCAGGCTTAGACCTGTTTACCTGAAGGTTCCTATGAGAGGAGAGGATATCACTTTAATTAGTATTGTGTTTTAAACTGATGACAAAGGCCTTGGTGAATTTCAAGGTGAACACAACTTTTTAACATTGCTCCTTTTCTGTATAATTTGCTGTTGTATTATTCTAATCACTAGATTTTCAACTTAAGTACCTCAAATTCTTCACTGCCATGAGCTTAGATGTTTTTTTCTCTCCTTTTGATCAGAATTCCAAAAGATCTATGACTGCTTGGACGTTTCCATCATAGACAGAGGAGAATCATATTACCAAGATAGGATGCATGAAATTGTGAAGGAGCTTGAAGAACGAGGTAACCCCATCTGTATTGGAACTTAAATAGCTGACATGTGTTTAAAATGGTAATCCATTTAATAGATGTTTCAGACCTCCAGGAAGTTTGCTTTTATTAAAAATGTTTTGTTATACCTAATCAGTAAATCTAACTATGTACCATTAGTCTGAAATTCAAAATTACTTTATTTTTCTTTCATTTGTCACGAGTTTAGAGAAGTAATATACAACTTTATTTAACTGATTTTACTCTAAAGATTATCAAATTTGCTTTGTAGCATCTTTTCAGAGAGAAATTGTGACAAGCCAAATATCAGGATGACACTAAATATCATGCAATATTTTTTGCAATGGATTTATAGCCGTATGTAATTTCAGTGATACAAGAAGCAAAAGATAATGTTTGTATATGCACATTTTGGATAGCTAGTACCAAGAAAAGTTCAGACAAGTAAAAAAAAAATAGGTTAATGCATGAGAGATCATATGGAGACTCTTTCTTGATTGGTCAATTTCCGAGATAGCTCTTCTTTGATAAAATGTTTCTTCTATGTTATGTTATTCCCAGTTTACTCCTCAGTTGGGCAGTTTCCAAATACGGAGGTTACTATTCTGTATCCTCTGGTCCGGAAAGAAAGTTACAACTTGCTGGCGTTACAACTTGCTAGCAGTAAAATTAGGCAGGATCTTTGCTTCTGATTGTTCCTTTTGGTATCCTGGTTGTTAATGTCCATATTAGATGTAAATATCTCCCACGCATGATAAGCCAATATTCTTTGGGGCACACTGTTGATATGAGAATCTTCTATCTACAATATGTCCTTATCTATTTGAAATGTTGCTAAGTTCTGACAGTTTCCAATTGTTGCCATTCCATTTCTTAAGTGTTCGCAAGCTAAAAACTAAATCCCTCATTTACCCGTTAAGATGGCCATCTATAGCGCCATGTCATGATTAACCCTAAATATTTTAAGCTAGGCCACCTAAATTCAACACATAGTGAGAAAGTTACCTTTGAATTATACACTGTAAAATACTGAAGGCTGGTAGAAGTTGTTCTCCATAATTCACTGTGTTTCATCTCTTTCTGAACAAAACAAGTTGTTTTTGTTCCTTCTTATGTATAACCGGAGTCCAGTATCATTGCTTCCTATGTTTTAGATATATGACTTCAGCTAACAGGATTTGTTGTGTTAGGAAGGCTAAATTTATAATCTGGAAGTATTTAATAGTGGGTGATTCTTTTGTGAATGATTAATAATAAAATCTATAGGTTTCTGATTGCTGGTACATAGGAACTAAATCAGTCTACTCACAAGAGAAAGTAATAAATGTTACATTTGGGAATATAGTCAGATAAATTGTTCTTGATTGCATCTGGAGCAAAGCCTTATGTGAGAACAGGATCAGAGTTAAACAGTCCAAAACCATTCTGCTACATTGTCCTCTGATTCTTTTAAAAATTTCAGGCAACTGGATATTTTGTTTCTCCTCTAATCAACCTCTGATTAGAGGAGAAACAAAATATCCCATCTCAAGAGATAATTACCATTGTTGCATTGGAATTGGCAGATGTAGAAATTCTAAACATTTGACTGCATTATCTATGCCTGTTTGCTTGGCTTGGAGTATGGCTTTATGACAAATTCTGTTTGTAAGTCTTAGTTGAACTGGCTTTAATTTATACATTTTTTGTATATATATAAAAAGCAGATTTGCTTCCCAAACTTTAATATAATTTTCCATCTGTTTGTGCATGGTTACCAGTGATGATTTTTTTTATCTTTAGGATTTCTACAAGTGGATGATGGCCGGAAGATTGTATTTATTCCAGGATGTTCTGTTCCTTTGACAATTGTGAAGTCTGATGGGGGTTTCACATATGATACATCAGACTTGGCAGCAATAAAACAGAGGATTTTCGAAGAAAAAGCTGATTATATAATTTATGTGGTAGACAGTGGGCAGGTGAGCTTCTTTAACCTGTGTTTTTTCTGTTTTGTAAAACGTTTTGCTTGTGGACATTGATGTGATCCAGAGCAGATCTAGATATACTGTTCATTTAATACTCCCTCCCATTTCATTAGTTCCTGTAACTTTTTTTGTCTGTTACTATTAGCTATTGACATCACTGACATCAACAGCCCATTAAACAGATTTATGGAGAAACACAGAATACAATCAGTTATTTATATTTAACTGATTAATGTTCTTTCCCTGAACAAAAAGATTAATCTATCTGATCATTTTGAGTATTGAACCCTACTGGGAGGCCAGCTCCTTCCTTGGTTCTCAGAACAGTTGCTCCCATTGCCTTTTCTGAAACAAGGCACATTTTATTACAAGCAGTTTTAGACATCATAATTAACAATTGGTACTTGAATCCTGCTTTGTTTTACAGTCTGTTCACTTACAAACAGTTTTTGCAGCAGCTCAGATGTTTGGCTGGTATGACCCCAAAGTGACCAAAGTAATTCATGCTCCTTTTGGAGTGGTGTTGGGAGAAGACAAGTAAGTGTACAAAGTATTTTCTTTGGGGGAGGGGGAGTGTGTGGGAATGTGTATGCCCCTTGAGCCTTCTTGACTCTTAGTAACTATCTGAATAAGTCCTTGCAGTTTTCTTGCCAGCAATTTTGTAAGTGGTTTACCATTAGTTTCTTCCTCTGTCTGATATAGAATAACTAAGACCACCCAGCTAATGTCACACCTAAGTCAGGATTAGAACTCAGAACTTAATTGTTTCTCGCCTATTTCTTTAACCACTCTACTCTTCTTCGGTATGCCTTAAACTAAAATTCTACTGTTAATTTCACTGGAGGAATTGATATCCTTATTTAAGGAAGATTAATTCAATAGAGAAAAAAAACCATTGTTTTGGACCATGCAATATTCATATTGAAGGCAGTTTTAAGGAAATAAACTGTTTAGATCAAATGTTCAGGTTTTCAATATGGATGGTTTTGAAGCTGCTCCTTTTTCTGAGCTACCGCCTGGAAATGGAGCCTGTATCAATCTAGAGGGATGAAGAGTTTGTATACGACTTTCCTTTAAAAAAAAAAATGTAATACCCAATTTGACTTTTTTAAAAACTTAAGTAATAGCATCAATTCAACTGTGACATGTATTTTGCTTTGTTTTTTTTTAAGCATATTATTCTTGCAGGATGGTTAGAATGATGTTTGGTTATACATTGTGCAACCTTACTTTGAGCTATAACATTGAATGTATATATTAGTGCATAGTACAAGAAACGCTGTGTAGACATCTCTTTTTTTGATCTGCATATTGTAATTACCTTCTCTATGTTGGAAATAAGAATCTTCTTCATCCATCTAGACAATTTTATGAGTATGATTAATCAAATCTTTGTTAACTAAAGTAACAGGTTAAGTAATACTCAGGAAGCAATATGTTTTTTTAGTTTGGAAAAAACTCGTTCTCTTTCTTCTCGTTCTCTCCAGATTTTTATTACTAACTCTTGTCACTTCTTTCTTTTATTATTGCATTTTAGATTTGAATCATGGCCATTAATTAGGGATTCACTATCTGAGGCATGCAGAGGCATGCATACATGAGGCCCAAAACCTTTGTGTGTGGAGCTCTTTCATTTGCTATTTAATTATTTTTTTTAATATCATTCACATTTTTTAAGTTTGTGTGGTGGTTTGAAATTTATACTGTAAATTATATGAGTACTAACTATGGTAATTAACTAAATATAATTTTATTACACTAGAATCAGTGAAACGTACTGTTTCAGGAGTGGAACTCTCCAGAAGGTTTTGGATCAGGATCAGTATGGTCCAGAGGATAAATGGAACACTTCTGAAGATTCCATTCCTCCTCTGGACCATACTGATCCTGGCCATTAGGATATCCTGATCTAACATGAGCTTGTTTTGTCTGAAGCATCAGTAAGGATTCATAGGGTTAACTTGAGCCATTGTGGCACATTCTTTAGAATGCAGTATTAGAATGCAGGAGTTTGATCCTGACTGACTCAGATCAGGACCCAGATTGTTGGGGGCAATTTGCTGATATTTGCAAATCTCTCAGTGCTGTAAAGCACTATGCAACTGCATATAAGTGCTCATCTTATTGCTGTTGCTAACTTCTGGAAAACTACCAAACCATGCTTGGAACAGCTAGACCAGTTGCTGGAAAAAAGACATTTTCTTACACCTAAAATAGAGTATTAATATTAATACCAACAACTATTATTATTATTATTATTATTATTATTATTATTATTATTATTATTATTATTATCATTATTATCATTATTATTATCATCATCATCATCATCATCATTATCATCATCATCATCATCTAATAATATGGCTTATCTATTTAGGAGTGCAGGGAGAGTTTGATTTCTAGCATACCTCATTAAGACAAATGGTGACATTAATTGAAAAAACTATTCCTTCCCAAAATTAATTATAATATTCCCGTATTCAAACTAAAATTCACCTTTAATTAATTCTCTTAATTTGAGTCTGGGTATTTACACTGAAATAAAATTTAGATTCTTTAAAATCCATTCATTTTTTTAATATAATACCTGTCACCTTGGATATAGAGTTGTCTGTTTGGGATGTCACTTTCATGCTGTGAAAGCAGCATATGTTTACATTTGGAATGTAACTTATTTAAAATGAGATAGGAAAGTAATAATTTTCACTCTTTGCTATAAGAAAAAAGTTCAAAACACGTTCTGGGGATACAGTACGACTGATTGATCTTCTTGAAGAAGGACTGAAGAGATCAATGGATAAACTGAAGGAAAAAGAAAGAGATAAGGTAATAGATTCCTTTTTATTTTTCTTGAATCCAATGTAGTAATTTTGTTTCTTCTGCTATCTTGCCTTTATGCAGCATGTCCTGCACTTTGTACTTTCTTTTGTTTAAATTTACTGGAATTTTCTGTTTTTCTAATTATATTCTTTTGTATTAAGATGTCCCATCTTGGGTACTGTTTCATAGTGCTTAAAGCTATCATTAATGTTTAAATGGATAGGTAATAGAGACTTACCGAGATACTCTCTGGGAATTCATACATTCAGAGATTAATTTGTGCTCTGGTCTGTATACTGTTGTATTATCTTGGCTTTCCAGCAGATGGCAGAACAACATTGAATGAAGAATAGATAGGACCACTTTTGTATTGATTGTATTGGTGTGTGATGGATGGGTGCAATTTCACTGCTAAGAAATGCTTTGTACTTTACCACAATGGTAACTGTAACTTTCATTGGTGACCTCAAGTTCTTTGCATATATAAATAGAGCTTATGCCAGCATCATTCAGTTGTTTTTTTAAGTCATTTGTAGAGTTGAGCTAAATGGTGTGTTGGAAACTTGGAAACTGCAATCTTTGAGCAACTGTGTCTCCCAATAGTATCTAGAAATGATATAAGATTGTTCATTTATGTGTCATAAATGATGCTACTTGACCCTTTTTTCAAAGTAATGTGTTTTATCTAATCTTTTCAAGCCTTTATAGTTGTGTATGACTGATACACTGCTTTTCTTGTATTTGTTCAGTCCTTTGTGCCTTTATCTTGCTGGTTATTGATGGTAATTATGTAAACTCATCCATCTTTTGGGGGGGGGGGGAATGTTTTATTTGCCTTAACAGGTTCTTACAGCTGAAGAATTAAAGGCAGCCCAGATCTCAGTTGCCTTTGGTTGCATTAAGTATGCAGACCTGTCTCATCACAGAATAAATGATTATATTTTCTCTTTTGATAAAATGCTTGATGATAGAGGAAATACTGCTGCTTATTTACTTTATGCCTTCACTCGAATCAGGTAGATATATTATACTTTTATATTTCAATTTATAATGTATGATAATATATAATATGGGACAATTAGTGCCTTGGTCTACATTTTTTTTTAAAAAAACCTTTAGTTAATCATCATTTTTAGAACACTGAGGCTATGCCGATATGTGCTAAACTAGCTAATTTGTTAACTACAAAAATGGCATTTAACTGTCAGTATATTTAACAGTCTTGCTTTCACAATCTGTAGATATGGACATGCATCACTATTTATTTTAATGCCCAAGGAAGCTGGAAACATTTAACTTTAAACTTTAAGCATGAAAAGCAACATACAGTCCAGTCAGAAATGTATTTTGCTTTGAGGGCAAGACTTAGTAATTTGATAAGGTAATCTTGGACACACCTGCATGACACACATAGTGATTGGAGCAAAAATACATATTATGGTTTTGCAATTGGGTTCAGTAGGAAAGGGCTGCTGAGGCACGTATTGAACCTGCTGGGACCTCCTTCAATCAAATAAACCTTCCTGCTCACTTGGCACAAGCTAAGGAAAATATGTGGCTTATTTTAAGGAAGTTTTTATATGTATTAATGAGATCTTGCATGAGAACTCAAGATAATTCATATGTGGTTGCTTGATACCTTACTCCCAGTTATTTTTATAGAGCAATTTATGCCTAAAGTGGCTGATGTAGCTTGTATAGGTTTTACATTAACTCAGGACTTGTCAGATATGAAACATCAGTTAAAACTTGTGAAAGGTAAATTGATTTATTACCCAATGTATAGCAATATTCTCAACTCAGGCCAGCACCTGGTTGGAGCTAAGGGTCAACAGCTTTTGAAGTATTGGACCTACTTCACTTGTAGTTATGTAGGGATTCTTGGGGTGATCTTTCTTTTCACTCCATCCCCAGGTTCTGACATCCCTTCTGCTACAGGACTTACAGCATTTTCAAAGTGCATCTTTCAAGACACAGTTCTGTATTCCAAGAAGCAGTATTTCTAACAATATTGTCAAAATGATGCATAATAGCTATCCATCCTTTTGGGACAAATCAGTAATTTTGGTACATCTTTGTTCTTGCGGCACACAATTTTTTGGGGGGCGGGGGGGGGAGTCCGGATAAAGATGTTTTTCTAGAGAAAGAAGTCTTGATCCCTTGGCATCTAATCTAAGATTTATTTGTGTGACAGATCTATAGCAAGAGTGGCTAATATCAGTGAGGATAAACTACACAAGGCAGCTGGAACAACAGAGATAATACTGGATCATGAAAAAGAATGGAAACTAGGCAAATGCATTTTGAGGTTTCCTGAGATCATCCAAAAGTGCTTAGATGACCTTTTACTGCACACTCTCTGTGACTACCTCTATGAGCTAGCTACCACATTTACTGAATTCTATGATAACTGTTATTGTGTGGAAAAAGATAGACAAACTGGTGAGTTACCTTAGTATTTTGAATGTAAAGTGGGACAATTGTGTGAAGCCCCAAGTTTGACAGCTCAATAAGAAATACAAAGATTTGTGAAAATCTTTCCTTTCAAACCATGTTGGAGGAACCTCATATTGAAAGAACCTAATGAACCTTTTTGGGCTAAATATGTTTTCAATTTTCCCTTTTAAAAAGGGCTAGAAAATACCACAAATAAAATTATTAATCATTTGAAGTAAAACCTTGCCATGATTGCAAAACAAATACATGGCTGGACACACTGAATTTAAATTATAGCTGCATTAGATTTCTTATGGATAGAAAAATTTGAATTAAATCATCACAAAAGTACCACCGATAGTCCTCGACTTATGACCACAAAAGTTTCTATTGCTAAATAAGATAGTTAAGAGAGTTTTGACCTATTTTACGACTTTTTCTTGCCACAGTTGTTAAAAGAATCACTGCAGTTATTAAGTTAGTAATGAGGTTGTTAAGTGAATTTGGCTTCTTCGTTGACTTAGCTTGTTGCAAGAGGAAGTCACATGACCTCGGGACACTGCAACAGTCATAAATATGAGTCAGTTGCCAAGCACCTGAATTTTGATCACATGACCATGGGGATACTGCACCGGTCATAAGTCACATTTTTCCTGTACTGTTCTAACTTTGAATGGTCACTAAATGAATGGTTGGTAGTCGGGGACTACCACTACCCTAGACTGTTGATAAACTTAATTCGTGATAGATTGACAGGAACTGATTATAACTGCCCGCATTATTGAATCTATAAAAAGGCAAAATATGCATTCATTTCTGAAAGGGCTGCATCTAATATTTATTTTTGTGCTGTGTCTGTTTTGTATCTAGGTGAAATAGTGAAAGTGAACATGTGGCGAATGCTCCTGTGCGAAGCAACAGCTGCCGTGATGGCCAAAGGTTTTGATATCTTGGGAATCAAGCCTGTCCAAAAAATGTAATTAAAATGACTTTTGAAAACTGTTAGAAGCAAAGGATAAACAGTTTCTTTTTTCCTTGCCAGGATTAGAACTTAATAAAAAAATAACATGTTCAGATTGGATTTTCTCTTTCTTATCAGGCCAGAAGTGCTTGCAATTGTGTTTCACCAACTTAGCTGTCTTTTCAGCTGCAAAAGTTATATGCAGAGAGACAATCTGTATGCATTTTAAAATTTGCATCAATTTAAAAAGTTTACATAAAATTTGAATTACAGTAGGGAAATGTAAGCAAGAACAAGTTGGGTTTTTGGTGTTTTTTTTTAGAAATCTGTCATGTTTGAGCTCAGTAAAATGGAATGTTTGTCAGGATTATGCAATTCTAAATGAAAATTGGATCCTCTAGCTTTTTCTGCTAGTTTATATCAAGTCATATGTTACAGAAATTGAAAACACAGTATGATAAAAGATGAACAAAGTTTCCTTTACTACACACATCAATATAGAAGTGACAAAGCGCTTCACCTTTTTATTAGAGGTGCATTGTCAATAAGTCAAGCATGTTAACAATTTTTACTAGTTATTTTGACAATACAAGTGGTAAAGAAGTAAAATACTGCAGCATGTTCAACATGTTAAAGTACCATTAATATTTAATATATTATTTCCTTCCTTCTCTCCCCTCCCCCCTTCTATTACTAACATTGCTACTTAGCTGCTAAATATTAGCATTCACCAGC
This sequence comes from Mimophis mahfalensis, assembly GCA_032468015.1. Classification (NCBI taxonomy): domain Eukaryota; kingdom Metazoa; phylum Chordata; class Lepidosauria; order Squamata; genus Mimophis; species Mimophis mahfalensis. The sequence goes on from JANHFR010005526.1 coordinate 131,796, forward strand.
TCTCCATATCTAAAGATTTGTAAATTGATGCCATCTGGCAAGAGGTTTTCTTGTTGTTGGAAATATATAAACAGTGGTAGAAATACCAAAGACTTCTTTTACATGGCTAGCATTATTACACAAAATGTCTTTTCAAAAACCAAGAAATCAGTTTGGCTACTCAGTTATTCCTAATGAAAGCAATAATGAAATGCCTAGAAAAAATAGTTGTAATAAACACATTTCTTTGATTGAGGGGTTTGTAGAATATCATATTAATATGAAATATATGTGTTATTATACTAGTATATAAATATCTACATCACGTATAAAATAAAGGGATAACTAAATATTTACAATACCCTAACAAAATAGTGCTTTTGAGGCTTTTGAACTATGGTGCTGGAGAAGACCCTTGCGAGTGCCTTGGACTGCAAGGCGATCAAACTGGTCAGTCTTAGAGGAAATTGACTGCTTTTTAGAAGGCCAAATTCTGAAAATGAAACTTAAATACTTTGGCTACCAAATGAGAAGGAAGGACTCACTGGAGAAGAGCCTAATGCTGGGAGCGATTGAGGGCAAAAGAAGAAGGGGACAGCAGAGAATAAGGTGGCTGGATGAGTTATTGAAGCAGTCGATGCAAGGATGGTGGAGGACAGGAAGGCTTGGAGGAACATTGTTCATGGGGTCGCGATAGGTTGGACGCAACTAACAAAGCCCAGATGAATGGCAGTATGTATAAAATATAGCACAAAATCAAATACCCAAGTGGAATGCTTCAACTAGCTTTTATCTTACGTTTTTAAAAAACCATTTTGTGCTATAACATTTAAATTGGATGGATGGATTAGCAAACTGAGGGAAATACAGAATTTAAAATCACTACTAACTGCACAAATGCACACAAAATACAGCAGTACTTCTCTGCTGCCTTCTCCAGATTTATTTATTTATTTTTTAGTTTCTCAGTCTGACCGCCCTCTATCCATGTATTAACTAGATTTTTTAAGATCAATCAAGGTGAGCTTGGTATTGGCATCTCTTACAAGCAGCTTCACGAATGCCACTGTAAAAACGAACATTGAGCATCCTGAATAGGATAGGCTGTGAAAGGGGTGTGAGATGCAGGTGTCACCAAAAATAGGGCAGATAGCTGAATTAGCAGGGTTGTATTTTTTATTTTTTTTTAAAAATCCCTCGTTATTGTATACACATACAGGGTAGTCATGTATCTTAACGTGATTACCTTGATTTTATCAAGCTAACTGTAATGTTAGGACTTGTTTGTTAGCAACCATCCATTAATAAGGAATTGTGGATTACAGCCATATGCAACTGGAAAAACAATATATTTTATAGCAAGTAATAAAAATGCTAATACTATAGTACTTTGAAAAATCTTTTTATGCTTGTGGAGCTACAGGCAAAAAATGCAGTCCGCATGCCAAAAGTACTGGCAAACTTGGGGTAACTTATTTCATAAATGAAGAAATTTTTTTTAAAGAGCTATACAAAATGTCCAAGATCAAATGTTTCATTGTGTTGGAATGAGTGAGAAAACAAAGACCATTAGGCAGAAGTGGAGTGGTAAAATATATATATATAAACATTGTAGAAATTATGCCACTGGTTGGCACAATGCCACAATATAATTTCCTATGTTTTGCATAGCAGATACAAACTGGTTTAGCATGTATGTAAAACTAGTTGTTGTCTGATTCAATATCTCATTCAAATTTTTTTCATCCACCATGGTAAATGAAAGCTACCCATAGACATTGGTAGATATTTCATTTTTTTTTAAGAATTGAGATTATCTTCAAGTCAGTCTAACTGCATTTTTCAATATAAAAAAACAAACAAATGAAAACTGGGGATACCAAGTAAATCCAGTGTGAATCTACTGTGTTTTCAGCTCCAATTATCACTATTTAATCAATTATTTCCCAAAGGTAAACATTTTCCATTTAAAGTGCCTATTCTGCTTTGAACATTGCCTTGAGCATCTTATAGAGCAAATTGAAAAATTCCTGCATTAAAAATGGATGTATAAATTCTCAAGTAGGTTATTGTGGCTACTCAAGATACAGAAATCTATGACCAATATATATAATGTCGTTTAGCTTAAGCTTAGCTTCTTACACAAGCATCACTGTTTCCTAATATGTTACAATAATAAAAATAGAATCAGCATAAAAACTGGTTAGGCTGTAAGCTGCTGATACAATTTTACTATTGCTTTCACATTTTCAATCAATAAAACGTCTAAAAATATATCTCATTTACACATTAGTTTAAATAGACTATTAAAAGATGTTCCTTGTAAATAAATTAAGAAGTAATCAAAATAATTTCATTTTCTTGGCAAAACCCTGTATAAGAATAATGTGTAAATTATTCAGTTGAAAGGTATGTTTAAACTGAAATTTCATTTGTAAAATTCTTTCGATAGCTTTATATACAGCTTTCTCAATTACTCAAATCTGAAAATGGTAACTGAAGCCATCTTGCATCTCCAGAAGCATCAAATGGTTGTCTTTGGTTTAATTTCGGTAAGGGGATGCTTTGAAAGAATCTTTAATCCTTATCATGTCTGCTGCACAGATATGACCAAAAGCCCTCTTATACCATTCTGTGGTCCGGCCCCTGACAAAAATAATAATAATAATATTAGAAATTAGGTAATAAGCATTATTTCTTTTCTTCCTTCCTTTTTTTGGGGGGGAGGGGGGTGTCATTTCATACCCATTAGTATAAAACCATTAATTATTTTTCTTTAAAAAAAATCACCTTAATTCATATTTCTGTAACAAAAATAGTAAATAATATAATAATAAATATAATAAATAATGAAGGTATGAGAAAATCATACCACCACCACCACACTCACAGGCTATGGTATATAAATGGGGAGTATATCTCACTCACACTGGTGATGTTATGAAATACCCTTAAACAAACAACTAAGCTAAGAGAGTATCAAGGCCTTCAAAAGTATGATTTTAGTTTCAAGGAAAAGAACAGAAGAAATACCTGGTATCTATTTGACAAACATATGTTACTTTGGATTTCTGGGAACCAGCAACAACTTCTATAAGGTACTGGTAAAGTATAACGTGAGCCAAAATCCCATTCACAGTAGCACCTTTGTTATCTGTTGAGGTAGCTGCTAGAACACATGTGCCACTTTGAGGATCAGTCCGCCAAGTCCTGGAAATAATAAAGTAAAAAAAAAAAAAGCCCAACATTTCAGATTATGACTTCCCATTATACTTAGGAAACTTAAGTCATATTAGCTACACAAAACCTTTTTATGACACTTCGGTTACATCAACTTCCTAACTACTTCTAATAAACAATTATATTTCCCAATATATGTCTGTGAAATAGTGTCAAATATAGGCAAAATCCAATCCAGATTGCAGCTTCTATAAACAGCAGAAATGCAGGATTTGGCAACGTAGCACCCACAGAATTACAAACCTAAAATAGTTTTATCTTAAACTTTTAAGCAACCTCTAAGATCTCACTAAACTCTCATATCTTGCAATATTTCAGATGAACCAGACAACTCATTGAGTATATATTATTTTCATTTGAAATATTGAGATTTTGGGATGAGTGCTCAAGTATTCTGCTCTATATAGAAAAAGGATGATTACCCAATGGGTAGAACAATTTGCTTGCCAAAGGACTTGCAGAACATGTACAGGAAACTAAACTCAAAATTTTCCACTTGACAAAGTTTAGAATGCATGCAATCACCTGCCACTTAATTCTGTCTTCTTATCCCATTACAAATTTCAGTTGATCAGTTGTTATCATAAGCATAGTTGCAAATTAACCATTTTTAAATCTTTTCTAAAATTAATATTTTAGTAATTTGTCATTTACAAAACTTACTCTATATTCATCTGTAGCAAAAATAAGTGCACTGCAAGTTGGAAATTTAAATCCCTTGTGGTTTTTACACCTGTCAGATGTAATTGTTTTTTCCTCAGTGCAATATGTGAACAAACCAATTGTGCTTTGTTACTCAATGAACCTAAATCAATAGGATGGAGACATTCAAAGATAGGATGGGATGCTAGTCCAACCTCCTGCTTAGGCAAGAAATCTTACACCATTTCAGACAAATGGTTGTCCAATCTCTTCTTAAAAACTTCCAGTATTGGAGCATCTGGAAGCAAGTTGTTCCACTGATTAATTGTTCTATCTGTCAGGAAATTTCTCCTTTGTTCTACATTGCTTCTCTCCTTGACTATTTTCCATCCATTGTTTCTTGTTCTGCCCTCAGGTGCTCTGGAGAATAGTTTGACTCCCTCTCCCTCTTCTTTGTGGCAACCCCTGAGATATTGGAACACTGCTATCATATCACTACTAGTCCTTCTTTTCATCAGACTAGACATACCAAGTTCCAGGCAACCGTTCTTTATATGTTTTAGTCTCCAGTCCCCCTGATCATGCTGGTTGCTCTCCTCAGCACTCTTTCTAAACTCTCAGCATCTTTTTTTACATCAAAGCGACCAAAAACTGGATGCAGTATTCCAAGTATGGCCTTACCAAGGCATTATAAAATGGTATTAACATTTCACATGATCTTGATTCTGTCCCTATGTTAATGCAGCCTAGAACTTAATCTTTTAGGATTTTTCCTGAAAATATGTATGACAAATAATACTGTAAAAAATCATAGATCGACAAAGCTGATGTCCAAAAAAAAGGAGAGGGAGGATTTATTTAGAGTTTCTAACCTTAGGACGACATATTCTCTCGAAGGAAGTGGAGACATATTTGCTGTTGTGTACTGATAAATATCTGTTTCATCATCTAAAATCTCCAGGATGTTTGTTTGTTGAAGATTTGGATCCCACAGATGTTGCTCCATCAATATCCGGTGTAGAATAACTTTAGGAACAGCATCAATTTCAACGGAGGTTTTCCATAAACGGATGTGGTAGTTATCATCCACCTTAGAATATAGTCAATATATTAAGAAATAATGTGGCAGACTTCTAGCCTTCAGTGCATAAACAAATTAGGAGCATTGTTGACTCATAGAAAACCAAAGCAATGTAGGGACTAAATGGATACTCCTGTAACGAATGTACTTTTAGGATAAGCACAATCTTACGTGCTTCACTAAAAAATAAACATGATTGTAGTAAGACTTAGTCTCCGGTAATGATTTAGAAAAGATTTTATACAAAAGCTGTATACTGAAGAAGAATAGGCCAATGACATTTTTATCATTAAATGTTACATAATGTATGCCAAGCAACAATAAAGAGACATTTTAAGCGTTTAATTTGGTTTGGCACAATGCACAATGATTAAACACATAAAACATTATTTTCACTCAAATTATGGTTGCAGGAATTTCAGCTGAGACTTAGAAACAGTAACAATGCCATTTTCACACTGTCACTTAAAATATAAATAGGGATTTAGGTTGGTTCAGCAATTTCTGTTCATTTTTATAATTCTACAGAACTGAGGTTTCTGCATTTGGTTTTTTTAAAAGCTATTGTTAAATTCATGCTTAAAAGGGCCTTAAAGTATAATTGCTAAATTACCTTTTTATATGCTGAGTCTACTCCTTCTAAGATGGAGCAAGTGACCCAGTTCTTGAATTTTTCTTTGGCATCTCTCAGTAAGTCCTGCATGAAGTGTTCCAGGGATGTCACTATGTTTGAATATTTTATTAAAATGGCTTGGTGTGGAGCTACTTCACTTGAATCTGCTTGGTTGTGTTCATTTTCATACCCCTGATCAAAGCAATAGTTGGGTACCTGAAAAGGAGCACACATATTTACACTGGCCTGAAATTTTAAAAAGTAGCATTAATTACTTTCAATATGTAGTACTTTGTAGTCTGGTGTACATTAAGGAAATCTACCAGCAAATCAGAAGAGAAATCTCTATATAATTCAGCACATGTAGGAATCTATCTGGCTAGGAAATTCTTGCAGTTGAAGTCTACACATCTTTACACTGCTAAGGTTGAGAAATATTGCTCTAGAGACATGGGTTTAAAGAACTGAAGAAAAGTATATTATAAGGTGCAAATTAGGGCTTAATAAGGTACAAAGGCAACTTTCATACCCTTGGACTTTTGTTCCTATCCTTTAAATTCATTGCCAGTTTTTCATACAAAAGGAGGAAAGAGATCATGTTCTGTTCTGTTCTACCCCACTCTAAGCTTTGCTACGCTACACTACTCTTATTCTACCCTACCCTACCCTATTCTCATTATATCCAAACTCTGAAGTTCACTTTTGGCTCTGCACTTTGCACAAATTATTGGGCGTGAGTCTCTTGCATTCTGTTCTTTGACACTTCCTATCCAGACCCCCTTTCTCACACACAATTTGCTTTCTATCATGATAAATATGATGAATAAGTAAAGTTTATAAACTGTAGAAAGCCAAATGAGTTACAAACGGAGAAGACCCTGAGCTGAGTCCTTATGAAAACTGAGCTCATTCTCAGATAACTTTTCCAATCCTAAAATGGATAATGGGTTTTTTCAACAGCAGACTATTGCTTATTTATATATTCATTTATTAAATTTATTTCCTGTCCAGCCCGTATCAAACAACTCTTATGTTTGTATAAAGAAGCATTTTGGAACCAAGCAATATCACTACAAATGCTGCCATGCACAACATGCTTTACTTTTAACCAGGTTGGCTTCCTATCAGATGATTAAACTCATTGCAAAAATGATATTGTAAATAGAGCAGAAGAGATGCCACAAATCTGTAAAAATGGGGCTGAATAATTATGTCTATGCTGTTCTTAAGCAGAAACAAGAAAACTCACATTTTCCCCATATCATTAAGGAAGTTTTAGATCAGTTTGGGAAATATCAGTTTTTCTGTTATAAGCAACTAGATGTTGTTAGCTCCTAATGAATAGATGATTCATGCCTCCAAACTATCTGAGCCCACATTTAAAATAAACCAAGAAAGAATCAAGTGAAATACTCATACAAGGCAAAACAAAATGAAGACAGTAAGATATTTTAATTTGAAGATAAAGCCTTACATTTTTTGAAACTGATATAATATCCATTTCAGTAAAATACAATATTTTTTCCTAAAAAAATATTTTCCATCTGTGGAACTAAAGATAACTACAGCTGAGGTAGTCCTCAGTTTATGACCACAGTTGTGACCAGATTTGTGCTCATAACTTGTTATAGAAGTCATGGCATCCATATGATCAGACTTGATTTTACTACATTTTTTGGGGCTGTCATTTAGTGAATCACTGAGATTGCTAAACAAATTCCAGGATCATAAATGTATTCACATTGTATTCCAGCAACAAATACACTGAAATAGGTTCAATGTATTTGTTGCTGGAAACAAACAAACAAAAAGTCACAAAACATGAACATGTGACCAAGGGATACTGCAATCAGTCATAAAACATTTCAAATACAGACACTGATATTTTATGATGGCCAAAAGTGGTTTATAGGCCACAACTCAACTGTTCTGGGTTCCTTACATTTCAAATAGTCATTAAGCAACTGGCCATAAGCAGAGGTCTACCTGCTTCAGGAAGTACAAACAAGTATAGTGATGAAGAGACACATAAACTGGTCTGCTTTTAAGAAAAACTTAAACCAGTAATTGTTTGCTATTTAGTTTAGAGTAGATTATTTTTGCCAGTAATTTGAAAACAGAATTTAAAAAATAATCTGTTCCCCCTTTCTAAGAAGCAACGTATTCAGATTCTACTTCCTAGATTTTAGAACAGACTTTTCAAAAATATGCTTGAAAAAATGCCACCTACCCCAAATAGTCTGTGGCACTGCATGATCATATGGGCCAGGCCATGCGTTGCAGCCAAGTTCTCACTCAAATCCCTCTGATCAGGTTTTCCTGTACTGAGCTTCCTTTGGCTAGATCTTGAAAAGGAAAACGTAACAACTTCATTGTTTTAATCACTGGCTGCCGGTTCTGGTTTAGACAATACATTTGCTACTTTGGAGAGAAGGGCTAAGTGGAAAAGGAAGTGGTTATATGTGGAAAAAATAAGAAAATGAGACATTGGGGAGTTATAACCAGTAGATATAATTCCACCATCTCTGAACTGATATTGAGGGTCTGTGTTTTGCAGGGGTGGTTCTCTTGGCTGGTTTCCTTGGATGGCAGGAGCAAATGGGCATAGCTAGAGAGGTGTGAAGAGGTGAGCAAGATGGTCCCAACATCTGGGAGAACAGAGATAAGTTGGCGGGGAGGCTACAATACAGATGAGCTTTGAACCCAATCTTAGGGTGGTATAATGCAGAGGAGAAAAAATACTAGGACATTGAAAACAATAAAGAATGCAATATTAATAATTTCCTCTGACAAGTACAAGCTTGTTTCACCCATTCACTTTTCATTTCTAGTTACATCAAATGCCACTTTAAGAAAACTGCACATGAGAATAAGATAAATCAGTATATTGGCCTTTTAATGTAATGCTTCTTTTGTGGAGCATTTAATGAGTTCTATCCAAACAGAGCAAATATTAGCTAACCTTGTTTCAGTTAAACACACAAAGCACTCATTGATTTGTCTAGTATCATTAAAATATTTTAAGAAAATCTGGGCCAAAAATTCAGAGGAAAAGCCAATCCCGTCATTCAAGAGTTCTCAATTCTTTGCCAGAGAGTGTTTTTCATATTTTCATATTTAAAGCTTACTTGTGGCATCTGGCCAAAACCTTGATTGCAAAGAACCTGGCATTCATGTCTACAAGCTCTATCTTGGAACAATTTTTAACATTTAAAGATTAGGTAGATGGTGGATAGATAGATAGATATACAGGTAGTATATGTGGATAGATAGATGACAGATAGATAGATAGATAGATAATAGAGACAGACAATGATAGATGGCAGACAGACATTGTTATTCCAATTCTGAAATCAGAGCTGTTATATAAGGGCTTTTTGACATCCCCACAATGATATTAATGAGATGATACAAATCATTACATTACAACTTTATTATTTAAACTTCAAGATATTAATGCTGAAATTTTCCCATTTTTAAAAGAACAGCTTCTTAACCTAGTAAGATAAAACCTATATGATTTGTAGATAGAAGAAAAACCTAGAAGTATTTGTCTCCTCCACCACATATCTAAAACTTGCAAATCTCCATGGAACTACAAGTTTCTTCGCCTGGAAATAAAAACTATGCAACAACATATCCTCTCCATTTTTCTGACACATTCCTGGCCCTGACCACATTTTCACTCTCTATGACTGACAAGGCTGTCATCATCTAAGTTTTCTTTGTTTCCCTGGGGAATGCTGAGCATCACAAGACTTGTTTTATTGCCTGATGCACATCTGGGATGCGTACGCCTCTTAAAAATGCATTCTTCAAATGCTTTACCTCTCTTCACCTCTGGCAGAAATTGAACTACTATTTATCTTTCCAGATCCCCATCCTGCAGAAGTAAAACCTGTATTCAGATCTTAACCTATAACAGACAGTCAAAGTCTATAAGCTGAAGGTCTATAAGCTGATGGACAAGTACTAACTATAGCACACAGTGGTGAACAGATATTCAACACATGAACAATCCATGCGATTGTTAATCCTCTATGTATTTTTTATACATACGTACTGCGCACACACATATATATTTACCCTGATTTCCCACCCAATGTCTAAAACAAAAATAACTCTTAACTTTGATCAATCTTAGGAATTGCAAACTGAGATGCTTTCAAATGTTCAACCAATTTTGGGAATTTTCCTATCAGGTATTTTATATTACATTTTTTCTAAATCTGATACACTACAGACATATTAGATTAAATTCCTACAGATGACTAAAGGTGAAGTCTAAAAAAATTAAGAGGGTACCCTGTTGGAGAAGTCTGATATATTTGCTATAAAACATATCTTTTCCCATAACTATAGTACTCTTGTATTTTTATTTATTTTAAGGGGCTTTAAAAGTTAGCTGCCAAGTTAGCTCACGAAAAGTTGTACTGGTTAATTTTTTTTTTTCATTCCATTGGTGGGATTGCTTCCCACATTACTCTAGTTTCAAATGGTCTTGTGGGAACACTGAATTTTGTGGCTATTTCCTAACCCAATTATGTCTCTTCCAGGAGGTGGAGCAATATTGGCAAAAGAATTAAGTCTCACAGGACTTTTAAGTTCTTGTGTTATTAGAGCACTGTGGGAGGAAGCCACACTAAAGTGACTGATGATGCAAGAAGCTAAAAAAAAAAATTACACACACTTAAAAAGTCTGCCTATTCGTCTGTATTGCCTGACATTTTATAATCTTGTGTAGTTTCTCTCTATACTCATCATAAACCACAAGCTTATAGGTTGGCAAACTAAACTGTCTTCAACTTCAAACAAACTTAGAATCTGGAATACCTTCAAGGAAGACAACCAGTCCATCAAAATGTAAATGGAGCAGGTTAGCAAAACATTTAACTATGGTTTCAAAGTGTATTTTCCACAGAGGCAAGCTTTCCATCAACCAGCTTTGTTCCTTGTATGTTATTTAAACATCAGACAGGATGATGTAGAATTAGAAATATTCCCAAGCATTACTCATGGAAGAATCAAGGGAGGAAGGTGGTTTAATTTTTTTCTCTTCTAGCACGCTCTATGCTTATTTTATTAAAACGGCATTACCACCCAACATGTTATGATCAGGAAGGGTAATTATAATCTGAATTGCCTGTAGAACAGACAAATATACCAGTGATCCTGTTATCTGTCAGGGGAAACAGTATTATGTAAAATGAAGAAAAAAGAATAAAAAGTAGTCAACAAAAAACACAAAATAAAATAAAATATCTAAGCTTACATCAATACCATTCATTATATTGTTCTGTGTCTTTCTGTCCACCATGCCCAAACAATGCAGCACAAATTCTTTTGGGGGGATGTCATCCAATTCCAAAATCCAGTTTTCTTGCTCTTCTCTTGAATTCCAAACCAGTCACTCTTTCATAGATTTGTTGTTGGTGGGTTTTTTTTTTTAATTCAGGCTTTATTTATTCTCTTTAAATGACCAAACTATCTCTCAAAAGACGTGCCGAGCAAACTTTGGTTCAGCCCCCTGCTCCCCAGCATGCCTCCATCCATTGCTGTTCCCATATGATAGTCCTTATCATCCTTCAGTTACAATTAGAATTCTGCCCAATAACTTACCAGGCACGCTTTAAAAAATCAGTTTCTGAGCCATTTTGAAATTTATCCGTGCTTTCTCATTTTGGGATGGAGAAACAATAACTGCAATGATCAAGCACAGAGGCTAACTATAATTTAATTTAAAAAAAAAATACCTGGAAGATGAAGAACTGTCTCTCCTCAGGGTGTTGAGGTGGAATAAAGATGGTGCCAGGCACACAGCTATATTGGCTGGAGTCATCTGATTCTTTTCCACAAACGTCACAACATCCCTAAGGAAGTACAACAGAATTTTCAGAGCTTCACGGTTTTCATCTGGGAGAAGAAGAACAGAAGCCTGGACAGCACAAAATTGCTGCTCTTTTGGTAGGTCTAAAAAAAGGAAGGAAAAGAGGAATTAGATACGTTATCTCTAAAAGCATTTCTTAAACAACATGTATATACTATCTTAAAAAGAACTTACCACGAAGGCCTAGTTTCCAGTTATGTTTAACTCTGTTAAAATCTAAATTAAGGAATACAGAATATCCCAAAGACTAACTGTAATTAAATGAACTAAATGGTGAATCATTAAGAACGTTTGCATTTCTAAGAAGAAATCAATAGAAGCTATTCTGCCCGACTCTAACTTGTCAATTAGTACTAGTAGCAGTAGCAATTTGATTACATTAAGAAAGCATAGGATATTTAACTGATAAAATGGTAATTTTAATGTCCAGAAATGAATTAATCATTTTAACAAATGTGTGTGGCCTCTTATTCAACAAATAACTATAGGTGGCTATCCCAAAATATATAAAAAATAATTTTATATATTTTAAAAAATGATCTTAAAAAAATCATGAAACAACATCAATTTGATTTAGATACTTTACAAGTGCTTGACAAGATATGCATACTAAGCTCCATTAATATCTCAGACCCAGCATCTGAAGAGAAAACTAGATTTTTATAGTGTCCCAGAAAACCAACAGGATTGGGGCCACCTAAGTTTCAGAAAAGTTTCTTCCATAGGACAAACTCTGGAAAATGGACCCCTCAGATAATACTGTTTGAAGGAAAAAACCGAAGCAACCCAAAATGATTCCTAAAGCCTAACTTCATAAGTAGGGCCTCAAGTTCGGCTATCTTCATCAGAACAGCACCACGGCTGAGTTTCTTGGAAGACAATACCCATAGCCTTGGTCCAGAGTTGTGGCTGGTTCTATATCCATAACTCAGCTGCACACATTTCTATGATGAGACTCTGCTCATTAGCCCCAACTTCACATCAAATCATGAATGAAGCAAGTTTTATTACTGTAGAGGCCTTCCTTACATTAAGCAGCAGCAGATGGAGACTATGATCACTGATACTCTCGTGTCTTGTGGCTGAGCCTAGACAGCTAGAATTCAATATTGGTACTGGGCACTGAGGCTGCTTCCTTGAGAGTGAACCAACACATCTTTCCCCATCCCCCCATTATTACTATGAGAGCACTGCCTGGTCTCATACATGACCATCCACTAGTTAATAAAGTTTTCCATTCATACTACATGACCAAAATAGCTGTCCAATCTTGGCATTAATCAATTTTGCAAGCATTTGAACCCACAATCTGGTTACCTAGCCTAATTACTCCTCTATCAAGTCACACGTCATACTAACCTCTGCTCCTCTTGCTCTTAATCTGTTTAGCGGAGGGGGTGTGTGTGATTCTCCACTACCCTCATCAAACCAAGTGAATCAGAAATACCTCCTTCCCCTTATCCTCCACCAGAAATGAGCCCTCTTCCATATCTTACCCCAAAACTATAAAGCATCTACATACATTGATAGATGTGCAGGAAGGTTTCACAAAGCTTGCTGGTGAATATAGGTTCGGGAAGATCTCGGAAATACTGCTTCAACATGTCTGCCACATCAAAGGCTGATTGACCCTCATAATTTATATTATTTGGGTTAATTTCATTCATGTCTCTTAAGTAAAGGATCCTAGATTTAACACCAGATTTTCTGAAAAGTCCAACCTAGAAAACAGAATGTTTTAAAAGTTCCCATATATACATATAGTATACACACATACACATACATATACATGCATACATATACATACACACACACACACACACACACACACATATCTTGGCCATGGAGGCATAAAATGAACTCTTCAATAACTTCTGAAGGAGCAGTGTATCACTTCTTTAGTGTATTACTATGCCTTAATGGTAAATACTTAATGCATTAAAACATGAGTGGCATGTGCAAAACTTCTATTAACAATTGCAATAAAGAAGAAGCAAACCATGAGAGAGTTGGCCAGTTATGTATAATCATGACCAACCCCAGAAAGCAACTTCATGCTCCAGAGCCCAAATGAATGAAATACACAGTTTAGATTTAGCAGAAAGGATATGGCCACAATAGGTAATGTAAGGATACAACTGTATTTTTCAGGGTATATGACTCTTCGAAGTATAAGACACACATAGCTTTTGGCGAGGAAAACAAGAAAAAAAATCTGCCTCTACCTCTGCCTCCCAGCAATTTGCCTCCTTGCAGCAAACAGCAAAGAGCCTGTTTCAGCTTCAGCACAGCCTGAGTAGCACAAGCAGCTGATTGTCGGTTGGATCGACTTCCCAACAATCAGCTGTTTCAGGCTGCAGGATTTCCATTGCCTATTGCTGCCTCCATATGCCCCATTTTCGGCCTCTGCATCCCATTTTTGGCCTCCACATGCCCCATTTTTGGCCTCCATGTTTTTGGGAGGTAGGAATTGGAATGGGTGGAAAATGGGGTGCATGGAGACAGCAACAGGTGATGACAATCCCTTCAGCCTGGAATAGCTGATCGTCAGGTGGCCAATCCAACAGACAATCAGCTGCTTGTGCTAATCAGGCTGTGCTGAAGCTGACCAGGCTGTTTGCTGTTTGCTGACAAGTGGATGGAGCTTTGGCAGCATTTGTTGTATAAGGTGCATAGACATTTCCACCCACTTTTTTGGGGGGAAAGTGCATCTTATACTCTGAAAAATATGGTATTACTGGGAAAAAAAGCATGATATAAATGTGACACTACTAGAGATTTTTCTTTAAAAAGATTTATGAAAACAACTCTGAAAGCTAAAAATGGGGCAAGCACAAAGAGTTTGTCATCATACATGTGTCAATGTTAATTATGGTTGAAGAGAATGTACCTAATTAAGTACCAATTCATTTAAGTACTCATTACATGCCAATACAGCCAGTTTAGGCTAATGGTTAAGGCACCAAGGAAGAAACCATGAGTTCAAGTTCCACCTTAGCCATGAAAATCAGCTGGGCAACTTTGGGCCAATCACTCTCTCTCAACCTAAACCACCTCACATGATTGTTGTTCTGGGGAAATAGGAACAGAAAGGTGTATGGGACATGTTTGCTGCCTTGAGTTCTAATAAAAATAAATATGAGATACAAGTTATATGAACAGTAATAATAACAAACAATAATTCTCAAGGCATGAGAAATCAATGCACTGGACTTCTACTATGTGTGTGTGTGTGTGTGTGTGTGAGAGAGAGAGAGAGAGAGAGAGAGAGAGAGAGAGAGAGAGAGAGAGAGAGA
>JANHFR010005526.1:168780-179758 GCA_032468015.1 Mimophis mahfalensis
TAAGCCGCCCCGAGTCCTTCGGGAGAGAGGCGGCATATAAATTCGATTAATAAATAAATAAATAAATAAATAAATATTGATTATATATTTTCTTTTAATCCCTGAATCTTTATTAGAGAACTACGGTGATACAAGGACAGTTTAGAACCCAGGTTCCTTAGGAAATGCTCTTATACAACTGCTATTACCATAGTAAGGGACTGCTTGGCGGTATTTTAAATCTGAAAATTCATTAAAGAGGGGGATATCTTCACTCAACTAGGAATATGATCTAAATCTGAGTAGGAAAGGAAATTAGGGACATAGAATGAAGCAACATGATTTGAACAATGAGCTCTTTAAGCATTTGAAGGATATCTTGCTGAGATGCCCATGTGGGATAATACATTTCATTGTCCATTTTGTGGGACCTTCTGTACGGCCTGCTCCAACAAAGCTCATGCTATGCATTTAAGAAAAACAAAGCCGAGTAGAGCAAAGTGTCACAAGTTTCATTTGGTCCCTGAAAAGAAAACATAACCCAAATAAACATTGTACTGCTAGAATTTTTCACTGCTTTTGCACATACTATAAATATAGTCATTTAACTGTAATAATTAGTGTTGTTAGCTGCCTTGAGGGCTCTGTGCAGGTATGTTTTCAGTCTGATATCAGTATCTGAGAAGCAAATAATATGATGGTTTTAAGGCACTTTCAGGTCGATGGTTAGAACATCATGTGTTGCTGAAGGGTATCAAATCTGGCAAGATGGAGGACAGAGAAGAGTCATCCCATACGGGGGTATCAACAGTATAAAAATGTCAGGTATGACTGGACAATCAGTACAATGGAACCTTGGTTCATGACCACAATCCGTTCCAGGATTGCGGTCCCAAGCCAAATTGGTCGCAAACTGAAGCGACACATCTGTGCATGTGCAGATGGTGAAACGACTCAGAAAGGAAGCTTTATGCGCTGTTTTTTTTGTTTGGAAGCTGAGTTTTGGATTGGAATCCGATCCAAAACTCGGCAGAATTTCCAATTCAGAACCTGAATCAGTTCAGAACCGAGGCCTGTACTTTCTCTGTACTTCTGTTTCTTCTTAATGTGTGGCATACACTTTGCACACATGTACAAAGATGCAGGGTTTTGATCACCCAGTCACTTGGTCCTACTATATTTTGACATTGTTGATCCCTCTCTGCAGGCACCTCAAGATGGAATGTCATTGTGCAAGCCCCAGGAATTGCTTCATTCATCCATCTTTTATAGCAAGCTCTCTCAAACCAGTGAGTCTTTATCCTCCAAGTTGCCAATCTTGAGCACCCTCCTGGTAGCTACTACTGATCAGCCTTCAGCACGCATTTGTAAAGAACAGGACTGCAGTACTACCTTTGTCTCATTTTTTAAAGTAGATAACTCCATTAATACATTGAGGGAATGATGAGGATGTTTGATCTCAAGAAAGTATTTAACAATATACTTCAAAGTTTTTTGGTTTGAGCAGACAAATTAAGAATAAGCTGTGTGAAAGTAAGGAAGGCCAAAGCTAATTGGAAAAAAAAATGTCTTGGACAGTATTCATCAAAGGTTTCTCATCAAACTGGAGAAAGAAGTTAAATAGAATTTGATGTTGAATTGGGTACTCAAGGGAAAGTAGAATATAAGCTTATCAGATCTGAAAATATAAAACTGTGTAAATATATTCTAAAAGAAGCAACATGCAAAATATTTTTTAATAAGTAAGAAATTTAATACAGATAAATATTAGTTTTGCAGCATCATTTCAACACAAATTATAATTTCTAGACCATATTCTAGTTGGTTGTATAATGGTCAGTCCGCTGTCTGTCATGTCAACCCTGAACTACAAATATTGATTGCCCTTTATTAGAATTTTACCTTTCTTATAAGGATTGACTTAATATGGATGGTTGTGAACCACTATAAGAAATCTTTAATGAAAGACATTTAAGTAAATGTAAGAACCATCTATGAATGTCAATACCTTGTACTCAAATAGAGCAAAAATGCAGAGCATACATCCTTAACAAACTAGGTATTTGAGACAAGCACTGTTGCAATAACATGGAATTATGGGTAGCTAATTGCCCTCTATTACATACTTGGACTCTTATGAATATTTGGAATATTTCCTATGTAAAGTTGTTCTTGTTCTTTTTTAACAGAAGTATGTAAGGAAAGGGCCTAAATTCTTTTCATAAAGCAAATGCCTACAGAGATTCTCAATCATTAAGGTCAAGGCTGTCCCAAAGGAGCTTTTTTCAAAGGCAACTGGACTTCCTTTGTTTTTCTTTGAAGATGGTTTTCTTCTCATCTAAGAAGCTGCAGTACAGTACAGTGAGACATGTGTAGATCTGTACATTGAAGAAACAAAACAACCACAAACTCATGGCACAACATCAATATATATAAAACAGAAGTGTGGGTTTTTGGGTGGGTAAGTGTGTTTCTATGTCCTGCATACATTCCTCAGCCCTTCCGCCAATCCCAAACTTGCCACATACCTATCTTAACCTCTGGATATGGCCACTGGGGGTCCCTAACGATTTGGGGGGTCTGTATCCAGAAAAAGTTGCCAAAGTGCAGATCCCCACCCACACAGGGGAAAACATGTCTGTGCATGTACACCACGCCCTTTTAGCAACACCACAATCATCCAGCGCCTTCTCTTGCCCTTCGTCTTCCTTTCTTTGTCCCTCTGTCCTCACTTCTCTCCCCTCCACCTGGAACACAGAGGGGAGAGATAATGAAGGAGGAAGGGAGGATTAAGGGAGCAAGGAAGGAGGAAGGGATGAAAGAAGGAAGGTGAAAAGAAGGAACATGGCAGTCCCATAAAAAATTACCCGGACAACTTTTGGAAGACAAAAAGGTCTTCAATCTGGACAGAGAAGACTGCTGCTTTGAAAGAGGAGTCAAAGGGGCCATCTCCATTAAAATTGAATGGCCCTCTCTCAACAAAGGGTGGGGGGAGTATGACACCCCCATCTCCTCTTTACAATAAAGTCTCTTCAGCAAAGTTGTAAAAAGGTGCCATGCTCATTTGCAGTATTCAGGTGACCTGAGGACACAGATAAACCTCCAGCTGTCCTCAGCCACTCACAGAAAGAATGCCAAGGACCAGATGACTGCAAGGATAGAAATTCTTCCATTCCCCACCATTCAATCAGAACTGAAGAAGCTTCTTGGAGGAGAATTGAAACATCTTCAAGGAAAAGGCAAGAGTCCAGGTGCCTCTTGAAAAAGCACCTTTGGGTCAAGTAAACCTCATTTCAATGGCAGGGCCTACTGTTAACAGTTTTAATTCACTTTTAAGTAGTCCTACTTTCCAAAGAAACATTCTATTTTCTTCAAGATACTTGATTTAGAATTACCGTATGGCTTTCAACCATTAAGAGCCACCTGGTGCAATTATGTAATGCATGGCATAGCATCTGCTTTGGCAACTGAGCCCAATGAAGGATCTGGACCATAGAGAAACTCAACAGAAAATCTTTCCCTCCTTCCAAGTGTATCCCAACAGAAGTCAAATTATGCAAGTCTGCTTTCGACCTACATTACTGCCAGAAGCAGCATTGCCTACACGCTTTGAAACATGCCATCCCAGGGAGAGCCTGATCTAAGCTATGATAAGCTTTCCAACACATAATGTAACATCAAGTTGCTGTGCAAGTCTCACCACACCTTTAAACATTTCCTCAACTGATTTGGACATTTACCTGCATTAACACATAAATCAGATTCATCCATATGTTTGGTGGCAGTATCAGAAGGTTTTCAATAGATTAAAACACACATTCAATACACACTGGGCCTTTCTCTTTAATCAAGTTACATTTTGAGCCAAGTGCTCCCAATCTTCCTGTTAAAATGCTTATTACTATGCTCCTCTCTCAGTGCTACCGCTGGATCCAAAGACACACGTTCTGTGTAGTTTGACAGAGTTATATTTATTATTGAAAGCCTAGCTCACACACAAAGACAACAGTTGTACAACTTTTTCAGAGTAAAATATCACAGCGACCTCTGTTCAGGCTCCTTTCCTCTATATCTGAATTTTCCATAAACAGTCATGAAACTGTCTTCTTTGCTATCTTCTTTGTTAGCATTCCATCTACAAATCCTTGCAAACATCTCTGAATATCCTACATAATTCACGGTGCAATTCCCATTATGGATTGTTTTCCTACTGCGTGCCTAGAATTTGCATGTTACTACTACCATCCCAATAGTCAGTTTGGGGTGGTGCTTAAGGTACCAGGCTAGAAAATGAGAGACTGTGAGTTGTAGCATGGCCTTCAGCACAAAGCCACCAGGGTGACTTTCAGCCAGTCCCTTTCTCTCAGTCCGAGGAAGGAGACAATGGCAAACCATTTCTGAAAACACTTGCCAAGAAAACTGCAGGGATTGGTCCAGGCATCTCTGAGTCTGAATCAAACATAACTGAACAAAAGGGGGTGGGGAAACATCATAGGCCCTCAAAATTAAGCAGGATTGGACTGGTTAATATTTTAGCAGAGGATCATTAGGAAATCCAAGGGCTTTAGACAAAGCTGGGACCTTAAAAAAAAACATACCTCAGATGTTCAACAAATTCTGTATGTTGTTGTCAAGAAAATGACATCAACCTGCCCACATAAAGTTGCCAATAAACAAGTTCAAGTTGAGGGTCATTATCAGTATGCTTTGGATATAAACTGCTTATCTTCTAGATAACTTCTCCTCACCTGTCAAGTCAGAATAAATCTTCCGAACATTTAACAAAGGACTTTTGCCAACTTATTCCTGGTCAGTTTGCGGTAATGAGATCATATACTATTGCACAAAAACAAAGGCATCACACAGAAACAAATTGAAACTGGCAGTTAAACGTTGACACTCCAGATTACCAAGTGTTTTAAAGTCAGAGTTAGAAGAAGAGGGGAAAAAGAATATTTGTTTAATGTAAATACTGTAAGTAACATAACTGGGAACCCCATGAGAAGGAATTTCACAAACAGACTAAATTTTGAAAACTTGCTGGTCATTCTCTGCCTTTCCACAGACGGCCAAAAAATGCAGAAATGTTTCTTTAATGTTTTCACGGGATGGTTAAGGGTAGGAAAGGTGTTCCGTTAGAAGCTCTGAATGCAGGCAACTGCCCTTGGAAGTGGAATAATCAGGATATAGGTACCATTCTTGCAGTTTCAGTAATGCCATTTTTTTTTGCTTCAGTAGCCCCTTTGGTTTTAACACTTTCCTGAAACTAATAGGAGATGTGATAAGAATAGGAGGCAGCAGGCATTTCACACTACCAGGTATTCCCTGGATTTTTGCACAAACTTCCATGTTGTAAACAAATGAAACCTTTTCAGCTGCTGTATGAAGCCCTGTGGCTCTCAGAAACTACTTAGTTATTTAACCTCGTGGAACTTTATTGCATTTTTTTTAAAAATCCAATTTATATGCCGCCCTTCTCTGGAGACTCAGGGCGGCTTACAATCTTAAGGAGCACAACTCAATGTGCTTAGCAATATTTTGGAGCTGCCTGCAGCAACATTACTTTAACTTTTTCCAGGGTGACTTTTTTTTAGAGGAAAACAAACCAAACCAATTCTCAGCTCTCCTATTCTCCTAAGCACATTCTCCCCTTTTCTGTGAGGAAATTGTGGATGGTTTCATGTATTTGGCTGCTTCTCTGAATTTTGCACTGGGAGAGTCACTACTGCCAGGGCTTGATACCAAGTCAGATGAACTTTCTGATACATTCTTCTGTAACCCACTAACCTCCACCTCCCCTGCACTTCCAAGTTAGAGTTTTACAGTATTTGCTTTGGATGAAATACACTTTTGAAGCCTTGCAAAGAAAACTCCTGTTTCACATTGAGAAATCTGATGAGTCTTGACAGCATATGAAACAGCCCTTTGTTCTAGCAGTTAATATAAAAGCTGACTCTAGGACCCCCATTGTAAAACACAAATACATTATCTGTATGTCCCGTCTTCATTCCATAGAACAAAATGGTTGGGATGTGCCAGCAGACAGGAATACCACTGGGTAAACAACACAGAGGGCAAGATATGTGCGAACAGTCCAGTCACAACCAGACATTTTCTCTGATATACTGAGCAATACAAGGATGTACTTATGAAAGCAGCAAAATAATATGAAAAGAAGGCACTAGATTGTTTTTAAACTTGTGGAAAATACCAGCAGCAAAAAAAAATAATAAAAAAATAGGTGGGGTGGACTTGTTTTATCTTAGGAGATGATAAAAGTATATAAGGTTAGTAGAAAATAATGGAGGAACAGATTTTATGAGGCTTGAAACAAAAGTAAAATTGTCATAAGCAGTCTTTAGGAATATCAAGTGTTTAGAATTAATACAAAGAAACTGGACTTTTATGTGAAGGCTTTGTGTCTGCTGAAAATCAGCTCACAGTACCAACTCTTCCATTCTTTCTGGTTTTATAGTGGGTTAAATTGGTTTTCCTGTTTAACCACTAAATAACTTGATATGTCCTGCTTTTCTGTTGGTGGGAAAATCCAACTCTCAGTGCCTGCATTCAAAACAAGTATCCCTCCCCTCACCCTGGTCTCAAAAAAGGATCAGTATCTTGTTCCTGATGTCTGCCTATTTATTCTATAGGCATTGTTCAGAACCTTTTCCACACAGTCCTGCTACCTCAGCAACAAGCGGCCATAGTACCAACTGTTGGGGAAAAAACAGCCAGTTGCAAAAGTGCCTTCTTGAAAATGGGAAGCATGGTATTGCAGTGGTTTTCCTCCTTTGTCTTGAACCAGTGTTGGTTGGCAGAGGAGACAATAGGTCAGCCCCGAGGCTCCTGCTTTTGAGTGGGATTCTGCTCTCTTCTTGCTCCTATTTAACATCTATGTGAAGCTGCTAGGTGAGATAATCTAGCAACATAAGGTCAGTATTTTGATGATACCCAGGTATATATCTCTTCTCTAGGCTAACAAGGTTATATTGTCAAGATTTTTTCCCAGCCTAGTAACTGAAATGATGGAGAATATGGTCCATCAAAAGTATGGGAAGACCAAGTGCCTATTGGTTTTAAGGCCCCCATAATCCAGATAATTTCTGTCTTTAACTCTGCACAGAAGTATATTTAGAGACATCACCTTGCTGACAAAGGTGGTTTTGTGCCAGTAGTAATGTATGGCTATGAGAGTTGGACCACAAGGAACCAAAGAATTAATACTTTTGAACTGTGGTGTTAGAGAAGACTCTTGAGAGTCCCTTGGATTGCAAGGAGATCAAATACATCAATCCTAAAGTTCATTTTGTTGTCTGTCTGTTTTCAGCAGCTCGCATCAGCCTTAGAGGGTTTAGTGTGGAATCAGGAAACAGAAAAAATGGCAGTGCCCAAATAGTTTCTCCTGTTGCACCATAACAGGATTTACTTCTTGTTGCTCCAATTTTTCTGCAGGTGAGCATGTCTTATTTGGAACTCATTAGATGGTGAATGAAATAACCGTCCTTTGTACTTAGCAAGTTGTATTTCCACACGTATCATGCATTATGCTCACACATAATTTAACTTGATTCATAATTTTATTCATCACTCATACTGTATCTTTTCAAAATAATTCACTGATCTGTGTTTTATATTTTGATACACATGTTGCTTTTGCGAACTTCATGCACTATGATGCATTTTGCTACCTCATACTAAATTAAATAATTTCCACACGATATCTGCTGTACTTTGGGGGAAAAGCATCACACAAATATTACATTTATGGCTGTGGGAAAAACCCAAGTTTTTTCCCTATTTGTTTCCCCCCTCTTTGCTCAGTGGAAGTAGCACATAATAGCAGCAGAGTTGAAGTTAGTGAGCTGGAATTGTTTGTTTTCCCAGGAAATTTCAAAGAAACAAATAGGAAGAACAATTATTTTTAGAGCAATACCCTAAATAAACGCATCTTAATTGACTAGTACTGTACATCCAAGTGACTAGAAATAATAACGGGGAGGAAAGAAGCCAATTGAATTTCAGACCCATCTATGATTCTGAATTCATATTTGTTTTTGTTTTTGTTTTTGTCTGTTTCTTTGGCCTTGAATGTATTGAATTGCTAAACAAATTCATTGAAAGAATCAGCATGTGGACATTATTTTAAATTGTTGCATATCTCCCAGAATTCTATTAATCTGATGAAGAACTTCTTCTGTGATACAACAGTTGTACTTATGATGAAGTAAGAGTATATTTTAAACATTAATGCTGTATTGAGGGTGTAGTTGGGGCAATATGAAACATTTTCTAAACATGAGCAGAAAATCTTGATAATGTGGAGATGGCGACAGACTAAAATTTTCAAAAGCCTACTCCATCATGATCTTAAGCTATGATGGGGTCTGTAGTTCAGTAGCAACTAAGAGCTTCCTCTGCAGCTTCCTGTTGTGGCTAACCTACAGTTTTTATTGCAAAATCTTGAGCAGGCTTGCCAAAGGGTAGGGGAATCTCACTTCATTCTTCCCATGGTTGTTTTACATATTGCTGTTTTTCCTTGGGCAACATTTGAACAGCCTCCGAATTGTCAGAAGGTTTGACTAAATAGTCCTATGTCTTGTTCCAGGAAGGCTGTTCTTATATTCTTAGAACTTCCTACATGAGATTTATTCATGCCAAATTCTATTAGATGCTATTTATCCTTTGCCTAGATCAATTATTAATGTGCTGTTATGATCTTCAAAGCGCTTTAAATTTAGAACTACATTTCATTTCACCACTAGATTATCTCAAACAGAGGTGTTGATGAATGGAAAACAGAAATCCAGGTTAAACAAGCTGGTCATAGTAACTATGGTCGTCCAGAAATTGCTTAACAATATAGCCATCATACCTCATCTTCAAGTGGACTTGCTGACAAGTGCAATTCAGTGTGTTCTTAAAGCTACATAAATCTCACCTCTGCTTTATGATACCTAGAAAGAATTCTAAAAACACTGAGTCTTTTTTTTTTTTTTTTGGAAGTATTTTGGGGGGAAACTATGAGAGCAGTCCTTTAATGCAAGTTGGCTGAAACGACTCAATTTTAAAAAGTCCAGCCAAAAACCCCTCTGGAAAGAGAGTGGATAGCAGTAAGAATTTAAAGGAAATAATTATTAATGTGCATTTTACTGACTGTTCCATGAAAAAGGATAGTTTCCAATTTTAGACTTTGGGCCGGTCAGTTTCTCTCAGCCCAACTCACCTCACAGGATTGTTGCTGTATGTATGTATGTATGTATGTATGTATGTATGTATGTATTTATTTATTTATTTATTTATTTAATTTATATGCTGCCCTTTCCCTGAGGACTCAGGGTGGTTTCCAGAGAAACAGAGAAAACTATGATTGAAAAGGTGATAGTCATATTAATATACTGTATATTATTTAATATTAAAACAGCATTCCATTAATATTCATTATATATCTTCAGATCTATAAAAGTTATTCAAGCTAAATCTTCAGTTTGCAAAAAACTTTCCAGTCTAGTGAATGACCACTTGTGATTTTATAATGAAATGTTGTGCCTATCAGTCTTGAAAACCTACCGTATATATGTAATAATCCTAATTAACTGGATATGATCCCAAGAAAGGCTTTATTAAAAGAATTCTAAGTGTTCTTCACAATCCCAAATGGGAGAGTTTTCTGTTGAAAGTGGCACACTGCAGCCCTTCTTCTACCTTTCAGTTGAAAAGCAGTAGAAAGAGAAGCAGCTAAAATAGTTGCTCTTTTCCATGTAGGCCATTAGTGTAGCATGGTAGAATGTTCTGAATGGAAATAAAGAATAAAGAACCCCTTGTGAGCAGGGGAAGGAAAGGATAAAACTGGATTGTGACCTCAGCTACTTTCCTTGCCAAAGGTCTGTCCCGGCAGGCAAATCTCTCTGTTTGGGCAACATTTTCATCAGGTGAATGGAATGTGTTGGCCAAAGAACTTCCAGTGCCTGATTCCCACCTTAATTTAAAGTGAAAACTCTTTTGATAACTCTGGAAAGAAGAACAGTTTTCTGGTGCCTAAGATTAGCATGACATATAAAAGGTGGAAGTGGTTCAACAATCAGGGTCTTAAGGAGTTGGTGGGTAGATAATGTTCCTATGATGCTTTGCACTCACTTCATGATTCTTGATTGATTTTTGGTGGATTCTTCTGGCGGTTCTTCTCATATTATTGTCAAATATTTTAAATATTGTAAAATACTATCCTCAAAAGGGATATGGGGATAGTGATCTGGTGATTCCTCTGAAGCACTGCATTTAGGCCTAAGCTTTTGAGGCCACAGCTAAGTTGTGTCAAAAACCATGACAAGAGGACACTGGTTCACTATGAGAAGAGGGTTTTTTTTCATGGTGGGGTTTTTCCATATAGTCAGCTACTGATTTCTCAGAATAGAGCACTCTTGTCCTCTTATCTGTAGACCTATATGCATTTTCTAGCATTCATCTCCATGGACTTCATCACAAGCATGGGGAAGAATGATGTGGAGGGAGTTGACCCAGCTCCCCATCTTTGACATGAGTAAATTTAAAAAAAAGAGGCTTATTGTGTGTTTTTGTGCATGCGTACACTGAGACACACACTCTTTCTCTTTGGATGTATGCTACAACAGAAGAATCTGAATTAAGAAACAATAGGAAGGAAAAAAAAGTAAACCAAGCAGCCAATAAACATTTTCTTAATAGGATGGTATGTGTGCTATTGACAAAACATTGTAATAGTTTGGGGGTTATTATCAGCTAGCACAGATTCTGATCATATACAACAACTCACAGTTCCTGTTCTACCCTTCTAGAGAAAGACAGAAAGCATCAAACTGTTAGTCAAAGAAGTGTCTTTTGAATAACTTAAACAAGAATAGGAAATACCCTGGGAAGATAATCCTTTTTTACCACACCACCCAGTTATTCCCTGCTGTGCTAAAGGTTAAACACACAAAAAGGGAAGTCCACCCAATTTTCAAATCATATTAATAAGTTCCGT
>JANHFR010005526.1:304218-316479 GCA_032468015.1 Mimophis mahfalensis
TCGGATGTCGAAAAAATTCATAAGGGCGGGGCCACTTTTCCCCCTCGTAACTCGAAAAATTTGTCTGTCGAGTAGCTTGTAAGTAGAGGGACCACAAGACCACCTTTTATTACCAATTACTGTCTACCACTCCCAGCACCCCGTCAGATCCCACAGAGGTTTTTTTTTTTTTTTTAAATCCCATTTATATGCCGCCCTTCTCTGGAGACTCAGGGCAGCTTACAATCTGTTAAGCACAAATGAATGTGCTTAGCAATAACAATTAGAGTTGGCCTCCTACAACTCCTGTCAGTTAAACAATGTTGGCTGGCAGGCTCATGGAGGAGAGCCTTCTCTGTGGCTGCGCCAACTCTCTGGAACCAGCTGCCCCCAGGGATCCAGACCCTTCCTGACCTCTTAGCCTTCCACCGAGCTGTTAAGACCAGGCTATGCCAGCAGGCTTGGGGTTAACAACTACACCTACAGGGAGAACTTTTTAAAAATGTTTTTAAATGTTTGATTGTTCTATCTATCTATCTATCTGTCTGTCTGTCTGTCTGTCTGTCTGTCTGTCTGTCTGTCTATCTATCTATCTATCTATCTATCTATCTATCTATTTATCTATCTATCTATCCATGTTGTAAGCTGCCCACAGTTCCTCAGGAGTTGGGCGGCCTAGAAATTTTATACACAAACAAACAAATATAAATATTTGCATGTAATACAGGAAGAGATTCTTATCAATGCTTGTACATAGAAGTCATATTAAATGTGGTATGAAACTGCTATAAAGGTGTAAAATAAAATGACTTTTATAATATTCAAATCCATTCAGACAAAGAGCTTTGGTTGTTCATGGTTTTACAATTCAGAAAAAAACTTTATTTCCAGAAGCCTTTATTTTTCCTTGAACAATTAAATGTATATTAAAATACAATTTTATCCAAGTTAGGATCCCCTTTAGCTAAAGTGGCTTTACTCCAACATGACTGCGCATACCATGGTATATACAATAGCAATAAGACTTACACACCACTTTACAGTGCTTTACAGCCCTCTGTAAGCAGTTTACAGAGTCAGCATATTGCCCCCAACAATCTGGGTCCTCACTTTACCTACCTCAGAAGGATGGAAGGTTGAGTCATCCTTGAGCCTGGTGAGATCCAATCTGCCAAATTTCAGGCAGTTGGCAGTTAGCAGAAGTATCCTGCAGTACTGCACTCTAATCACTGCACCTCCATGACTTATAACAATATAAAATTGTAGCTAAAGGTGCAAGCATATTTACATCTCTTACTATATATACTTTATTTTTCAATCAATAAAGGTACATAAAAACAAGGATTATTCTTTATGAATTCTCCAATAAGCACTGTCATTGCTAAGAAGTCAATGTCCATATATCTAAAGAGCATCCTGGCTAGAGAAGACTATTCATTTATTTATCTGATTCATGCCCTGCCTTATGTATGTTGCTTCAAGAACTTGAGGCAACATGCATAATATTCTACTTTCCCCCACAACAGTAACTTGCTTAGTAAGGTTTGATTAAGAAATAGTGACTGGTCCCAAGATACCTACTCAGCAACCATTTCTGGAAGCACACAAGGTTCAGGTTTCGCTCATACGAGCCCAGACATAACAATATTCTCTAAGATAGATAAAAAAAGTCAAATGGATGATTTATAATTGAACAGAGGATGTACAGATAAGGAAAGGGATTGAAATGAGAGATGGAAAGTAAAATATATATATATAAAGACACGGGGGAGATATTTTAGTAACTCAGTGCACACTTGAAAATTATTTGGAAAAAGTAATTTGGATCTCATGCAAATAGAGTACTTCTCTGCTATTTTTGAAAATAGCCAGACTATTTTCAAGCTTCCCAGTGAGCCGGGGGAGAGGGGAAGGAAATGGTGGCCAGGGCGAAGTATAGCTTTAATAATTACATTAATTTTAAGTGTGGACTTCTTAAGCATGTCTTCCAAATATTTTTGAAACATGCATAGCCTCTGTTTCGTTTTCTTAGTTTTTTTTCCCCTCAAGCAAATTTAAAAATTCCATCTCAAACCAATAGTTTGGTCCAGCAGTCCCCAACCTCCCAGTGGAAGGGGTGGACGGGAGAAGGAAACTGGCCCGTGCAAGCAGTGGGCTAATGCATGTGTGTACACACCAGCTCTCTGCTCACGTGAGTTGAGCTGCATGCAACGTACACTGGCTTCCCACTCACTTCTGAATCAGCAACAGCAGGGATGGGTTTCTACCAGTTTTCACCTATTTGTTAGAACCGGTTGTTAACTTTCCAAGCAGTTTAGAGAACCGGTTGTTAGAAGAAATCCCCTTTTGTTTTTTTTCCACTTTACAGAGATAATCCTGCAAGGAAGGCAGGAAGGAAACATTCTGGTGCTGTTTTTAGCCTAATCTTCATTGCCCTGCTTACAGAAACTTCCTCTCTAGTTAGCCCTTATTACATTCTTGGCAGTAGCCTAGACTTGCTGTCTCCACCTAGACTTACTGTCTCCAGTCACATGACCACTAAGCCACGCCCACAGAACCAGTTGTTAAAAAAATTTCAAACCCACCCCTGAGCAACAGCACAGTTGTGAGCCACAGCCCAAGGGTTGGGGACCCCTAGTTTAGTCTACTAAAGCGAGTCAGTCTGCAAATGATAACATTTTCCTCCTTACTGAAAAAGGAATAGTTTTTGTTTTCATGCCCCACAGTTAAGACATCTCTTAATTTTACTGAGAAAGGGTCTATCTCAATCCTAGATCCCAAAACATTCCTTTCACACATAGTTTAAAAAAAAGAACATGTTTGGAAAATCAGTTAATTATGGGAGAGATGACATTGGAGAAAAACCAAAGAGAAAAGTGGTTTTCTCTATAATTTAGAAGAATTTGCACATATCTCTTTGGACATATACTCTTTTATAATTTCTTTGGATTGTATACTTTTGAAAGTCATTTTCATATCTGTGACACTTCTAATAAAATTCTTACAAATATGCAAGGGCACAAATTATTTTAATAGAAGAAGAGCATGTTCTTGATTTCACAAAGTCTCTAGACTCAAATTCTTAATGCTTCCAAATTTCAAACAAAAAAATTGTCTAATCCACATTTTTCCTTGCTGCCCTTAAAATCAGCTTTCAATAAGGTTACCAAGAGTATGTTCATGCTGATAGATAAATAAAGGATTTTTTTTAATCATTGCTACCTTGGTGCAAGAATGAACACACACACACACCTCTGTGTGTGTGTGTGTGTGTGTGTGTGTGTGTGTGTGTGTGTGTATGCTATGTACAGCTGGCATCAGTTGTTTTCTACAACTGGAATGTCTATGGTTTTATGACTTTATCCAGCATATCCTATTGAATTATGTCATCTCTCTGGTTTTAATCATATCATTTTCTTTGTAGTAATGCATGTGACTGAAGACCTGCTGTGATTATCAAATTATGTTTGAGAAAAAGACAGAATTGCCTTGCCATTGAGTATTCAATAAAATTTAGTCTTGCCCGATCATACTTGAATTAAGGTCCCCACAGCCTATTGATATAGCTGTGAACTTTTCCATGGAAAGTTTTCTCCATATCTACATCAAACAAGGAATAACAATGCTGAGCGGGCAGGTTTGGGATAATTTATCAAGGTAATAGATTCCAGATGAACAGCCACGTTTGAAGCTGACTGGTGAGAAGGAAGAAAGGCATCGTTACCAAATTAGCATGATATTTTAGCGGGGAACAGCTTAGTATAAAAAGAATGATCTTTTCATAATGTTCACATCTGAACTTGTTAAAAGTTACTTTTGTTCAATAATGTATGACACAGTCATAGATATATTTTTCAGATATTGAAGCAAGTTTACTTAGCTTCATACAATGTTGCCTGTATTTGTGCTCCTGGGTTTTGATGCTATGTTTTTTGTCCTACTTTTCCAGCCCTCTTCATGTAAGCATTTCACTTCTCAATCTTTTAGTATCTTTAGGCACACATTATACAAATGTAACATACTCAGGCACAGGAACTACTTGTTCTACTTTGTAAAAACCTCTACATTCGCTTCAGAAAAACAAGTGTTTGAGATGCAAGACCACATATAATATCATTGTTCACTAAGCAGCTCGAACATCACTCATTTTCCTTCAGTGCAATCTTCTCCCCTGTATTATGTGATTCTTGGTGGCAACTTGCTGACTCTGTAAACCACTTAGAGAGGGCTGTAAAGCATTATGAAGCAGCATATAAGTCTAAGTTCTATTGCTATTCAATGCTGAAATTCATCTTTTATCAGTTACCCTACCTTGTAGCCAAATGGGCAAGTACATCGGTAAAAATCCACAGGATCATTGTTGCAAGTCCCATTATTTTTACAGGGAGTAGATAAGCAAGGGTTACAACTGGACACAATGCTGACGTCAACAACTCCTGCAATAAAACAAGAATGCATCTGAAAAAGTTTGACAACAATTTAAAACATTTTGAATACATCGCTTCATATACAAGCATATTACTCAAGAGTCTTTAGTGCATGGTGCATATAAACACATGTATATAAATACATAAATACATTCTATTGGAAGTTTAAGTACTGTTACTGTATTATGTATCAGTGACCTTACTTAGTGCACTTCAAGTACAAATACTGTGCTGGACCAAAGCTAACTTGCAAAAAATACTATCTTAAAA
The DNA here is from genome assembly GCA_032468015.1 of Mimophis mahfalensis. Classification (NCBI taxonomy): domain Eukaryota; kingdom Metazoa; phylum Chordata; class Lepidosauria; order Squamata; genus Mimophis; species Mimophis mahfalensis. The sequence continues at coordinate 308,895 of JANHFR010005526.1, forward strand.
AGGATTCATTTTATCATGCTATAAAAGCAAAACGAAAGAAACCAACAAATGTCAGCCCTTTGGGTCATAAAGCTCTACACCTTCCTGTTTTAAGAAAATGCTAAGCGTTAAGCTCAAGTGTTACAAAAAATTGCCACATTTCTTTCAAAGCCATGCTTATACTATCTTTTGGAGCATTCTGACAAAATGTCATTCTGCCAAAGCTCTGACATGAGATAAAATTATTTTATCTCACAATGGGGAAATGAAAACTATGTATATCACCTCTTGCTCCTGTAATGAATGAATGACTGAATATGTAATAGATAAATAAACTAAAAATTAGCCAAGTAGAGAGAAAAAAAATCCCACACATTTCAAACATGACCACCATCAAACTTGAATGGTACACTTTATTCACTTTGAATACATTTTTAAAAAATCCACAATTTTTAGAAAAAAACCCCCAAGTTTGATGTAAATTTCAGTAAAATTCTGAGTTGAAGATATATTTATTTATTATTTATTCGTATTTATATACCGCCCTTCTCCCAAAGGACTCGGAGCAGTGTATAGGGCAATTAAAATAGCAAAAAATACAAAAATTAAAAGAGATTAAATCAGTTTAGCCCCAACGAATAACAATCAAGTTAAAACAAACCCCTCAGTCCAGGCCTGCCAGTTCAAATAGCCAGGTCTTAAGGTCCTTCCAGAAAGAGCAAGGTCAGGGGCCGTCTGAAGTTCCACCGGCAATTGATTCCAAAGGGCAGACACCCCCACCAAGAACGCCCTCCCCCTAGGAGACGCCAGCCGGCACTCCGTAATCGGTGGCACCCAAAGGATATATGCTTGTCATTCCCCCTCACACCCAAAACTTTTCTTATGGATCACCTGGATCCTTAATATAATTGTCTTTGACAGGCATATGAGTGACTCTTTAATGATCAGTGGGCAGAAAATGGAATATCACAAATACAGGAAAGGAAAGAAAATACTTTAATATACAGGAAAACACTATATTTAAGGGCAACAGAAATGCAAAATTAAAAGAAAGCACCGTGTGTATATCACATAATGTTTTTGGAAAGAGGGAATTTTTAAGAAGAAGAAAAGTATACAGCTTCTGTTTAGTTTAGTGTTTAGGAGCACAGAACGCTGTTATCTTCCTACCAAAGGTGGTCCCTATTTTTCTACTTGCATTTTTACATGGTTTCGAATTGCTAGGTTGGCAGAAGCTGGGACGAGTAACGGCAGCTCACTCCATTTTGCAGCGCTCAGGATTCGAATTGCTGATTCTGATCGACAAGGTCACCACGTCCCTTCTTACACAATGATTTTTTTAAAAAAATCTTTTTTTTTTTTAGGTATACAGTGTACTAGAATTTTCTGGTGGTCTCCTATTTAAGTGCAGAGGACCAAGAATTATACCTACCTTTGCACTGGAAATGCTGAGTTGGTGTTGTTAGCAAAAGTCTGTCTGTCATGTCATCTGGACTGCTACATCGTGCAATGCCAGGCTCTTTATAGCCTGCCTTTACCCACTCTGAAAGCCAGCGCAGGCTGCAGTCGCAGTGTAAAGGATTTGTACCAAGTGCCCTAAATTGGGTTTTGTAAAAAAAGAGAAGGAAAAAGATATTTGTCCGATTACATAACTCCTTTCTTTATCATTGTACAATTAGAAGAAAATTCCTTGATTTATAAATCTAGTTTTTAATACTAGTTCTTAATGACTAGATCAGTGTTTCTCAACCTTCAAACTGCCAAGGTTGAGAAACACTGGACTAGATGGTGATATCTGCCAACATCTGCCAGTATTTGCATTCCCATTCTTTTGGTACTTATAATTGTGCAAGATTGTCAATGCGTATTCTCACCTTCATGTATGGAAACTAAATGGAGGAACAGGATTATCTAAAAAAGGTAATTGAAGTTGGAAGTAGAAAGCCACAGAATAAGGATACCAGGCAGAAGGAGAGAAGATATGCTTTTAGCAAACCTAAATCTAGTTTCACCACTCAGGGCAGCTTGGAACAAGATGTGTAGCTCGATAAAAGATTTAATTAGAATGTAAGTCACATAGAATCCCTATCTATTCCTGTAACTTTAAGAACTTATCAAGATTCTCGTCTCAAAAACTCCAGGCAACTCTGGATCAGTATCTCGTTTAATTTCTAGTTGGAAGCCATCATACCTTACATAAAAAGCAAATGGTGAAAAGACAGTTTTGTGTATGGTAGTCTGATCACTGATTACAAAAATGCAAGTAAGGATAATGAAAAAATGACTACATATCAGAATACACATTAATCTTTTCCCAATTTATGTTTATTTATTCTTCACTCCACAGACACCCTTCTCTGTCTTAGAAAGCATGTTGCATCCAATTCTACAGAGGAGATCCCACTCTTATTATTAAATTATGATTGAATAACTTTCTAAACAACTTTTGGCTTTCTACAGGTAGTCCTCAACTTACAACAGTTCATTTAGTGACTGTTCAAAGTTACAAAAGCACTGGAAAAAGCTACATATGACCTTTCTTCACAGTTACGACCCCCATGATCATGTAATCAAAATTCAGCCGCTTGGCAACAGGTTCATACTGATGACCATTGCTATGTCACAAGGTCATGTGATCACTTTTGGCAACCTTCAGAGAAACAAAGTCAATGGGGAAGCCAGATTCACTGAACAAACAGGTTATCTATAAACTGCAGTGATTCACTTAACTGTGGCAAGAAAGGTCATAAACTTTGTAAAATGGGACAGAATTCACTTAACAAATGTCTCACTTAAAATAAATTTTGGACTTAATTGTGGTCATAAGTCGAGGACTATCTGTATTGCCATTTTATTCTTGCATTTTGTTCTTGGAGTATATACATTAAGTATTTAATGCATTGCTATTTTTGCAAGCTAAGAGTTTAAATATTTTATTTTCTAGATAAACATCATTTCCCTGCTATGATTATGGAATAAGGAAATGATTCAAATAATTCTGATAATATTATCACAATTATTAAGATATTAATATTTTTAAAGAACAGATGTTTAAATAATGACTAGAAATGATTTTATTTACAGTGCAATATTATATACTTCTACTAAGAAATAAACACCACTGAACAATGGATGTTACTTCCAAAAGAATATGGAAATTCAGTTTTACAACAGGAACTTTTCAGAAGTTTCATTAAAATCAGTAGAGTTTTTTCTAGGCATCCTTCAGTCTCGAAAGACTATGGTATCGTGCTCTGAATTGAAGTTCTGGAACAGCATCTAGTTTGGCTGAAAAGGCCAATTCAAGAGTAGCAATTCCTTCCACACTGAGGGCAGAGACAGCGTTACGGTTTATTCCCAGATACATGGATATGGAATCAAAACATTATTACAGTAAGACTTTCTTTTATCAAGTGAATCAATCTTAACTTTATGAACTTCTTAAGATCAGTTAGTTTATTCCAATAGATGTTGAGAACCATTGTAAAGTAATTTTCACTGTACTGAACTGGACCTGGTAAAACTCAAGGTTTATATAAAAACTCAACCACAGAATTAATTGGGTGACTTTGGCTGGAAGAAATTGAATAACTTGACCTAATTCATTGATTTATGGTTATGTGTATAAAATGAGGGATGATCCTTTCTTAAGAATTTTAAAAGAAAGATGGAATATAATCACATAAATACTAGGTAATATATTGGATTGATTGACATGTTCAATATGATGATTTTTTAATGTTCTTCTTTGACTTTTTAGAAAAGTTTCTAACAACAGGTAATGGTTACAAATTTTTAGAGAAGTTGAAATATTTAAGAAATGTCCATTTCAGTAGCTTTTGAACATATTTTCTAAGTCCATCTTTCTCTAAAGGTTCTATTTTAATATAAGGTTTAAGAGTACAGAAACCCTTGAAGTTCAAGAATAATATTTTTACGATAGTGGTTTAAAGGTTAAGTGAGACTTCTTTTGACATTAAGTTTTTTACTTAAAGCTGAGAAATTGTTCTGATGGAGAAGAAAATATTAGTTGGATTCGGCCCCTGGAGAGAATGTTAGAAAATTATTTACAAAAAGAATGATCAAAAGATAATTCTGGATGTTGACTTTTTCTTTACAGATAACATAAATATGTTTTAGAAAAGGAGACGATATTAAAAATGATTTACTAAGGAAAAAAAGCAGATGGGATACTGATGGATAAAATTATAAACTAAAGTTGTTGATATAAAACCACAGACATGACTGATTAAACAAGCTTGCTCTAGACAAACTCATGCTGAGAGTTCATGAGTTGAATTACTGGCAAGAGTTCATACATTAAAATTAAATAAGAAGAACAAAGTTTCCTTAAAGAGACCCCGTTTATATCTTGTCTGTATTTCCACACAGACAAAGATTATTTGGATTGACTATATATGAGCTCATGCTCATGTACATACAACATAAAAATCCATTCACTTAAGTTATCTCTAGTTTCCAATACAAATGTGTTTGAACAGCTGTTTTGGACCAATAAAAATCCAATTGATCAACAACATTACACTAATAATTTAGTCTTTAAATAGGGCAAAGTACCAAATAAAAAGAAGAATATCAGTTCCATCATTCTAATTTCATGTATTTTGTCCCATTGCTAGCACCTTTTTTCAATATTATTGGAAAGAAAAACAAAACCTAGACTTTTTCCATGAATGTTACATAACACAGAGTAAAATTTTTAAGGTAAGAAAGCAACCTTATAAATAGCTGAATAATAAAATAAAATAAATAGTTGAAGAGGAAATGGAAATGAGCCATAACAGAGAAAAATAATGAAGGACAAGCCATTTTTTGCTTCAACACAATCATATTTTTTTAAAAATAGTCTTTATTTCATTATAGTTAGTTATTGTATTCATCTTGCCCAGATTGTAAGCTTTTTTAAATAGAATCCTAAGATGTAATTTAAAATATGCAAATATTGTTCTCACTGGCCACTGCACACAACTACAAATTTACAAATATTGTCTCCATCCAAAAGCTTTAATCAAATCACACTATGATTTTGAATCCTAAATTGCAAAGAAAATTGTCTAATTTAGTTCAATATTGGTATTCACCAGTGGTGGGATTCAAATTTTTTTACTACTGGTTCTGTGGGCGTGGCTATGTGGTCAGCCAATCAGAGGTGGTATTTGCTGGTTCTCCGAACCAATCAAAGTTATCGCTACCAGTTCTCTGGAACCTGTCAGAACTGGCTGAATACCACCATTGGTATGCACACATTTTATTGTACTAATCATAATTGCAGAATGTATGTATGTATGTATATATGTATTTATAAAATTTCTAGGCTTGGGTGGTTTCAGCTTGTCAGGAGGTGACACGAGGCTGGCTCCAGGCAGTGATTAACGCTTCTCTGAGCAAGGGGTTCTTCCCACTGTCCTTGAAAGAGGCGGTTGTGAGGCCCCTCTTCAAGAAGCCTTCACTGGACCTGGCTGATTTAAAGAACTTTTGTCCTATCTCCAACCTCCCCTTTTTAGGGAAGGTTGTTGAGAAGGTTACCACCTTCTCAACAACCTGCGCTCCAACTCCTGTGGACCTTGGAAGAAGCCGATTATCTGGATCCCTACCAGTCTGGATTCAGGCCCGGGTACAGGACCGAGAGGGCATTGGTCACACTGATGCATGACCTCTGGAGAGCCCAGGACAGGGGACATTCCTCTGTCCTGGTGTTTCTTGACTTCTCGGTGGCCTTCGATAGCATTGATCATGGTATCCTTCTGGAACAGCTCAGGGGTTTGGGATTAGGGGGCACCATTCTGTGGTGGTTCACCTCCTACCTTTTGGGTCATTCTCAGTCAGTGTTTGTAGGGGGACAGAGGTTGGGCCCTAGACCCTTACTATGTGGGATGCCACAGGACTCAGTCCTCTCTCCTATCTTATTTAATATCTACATGAAGCCACTGGGTGAAGTAATCTGGCTTGTCCTTCATTATTTTTCTCTGTTACGTCTCATTTCCATTTCCTCTTCAACTGTTTATTTTATTTATTTTATATATATGGAAATATAATGTAAAGGATATTTTAAAATCACCTAAATTTAAAGGACACGTATTGGGAAAGGTAATGTAGGATGAAGTTGAATTTATAGATCACTATCAGTCATGAACTACTGCAAATTTTTAAGGACTGTAGTGTTTTTCAAACATAAATAAATACATTTGAACTGGGGGCACTTTGCCTATATGACTGTTTCTATTTTGCAGGGTTCCAACTGATGTAGTCTAAATATTACATACTATTTTCAAAGATAAGTAGGTAGTAATAAGGTCATAATATTCATTTACAAGGAGATATAATGCATACTTAGCACGTCAGTGAAATATTCTGTAAACAATATATGTGATTGCTGTTGGCAGCCAAGATAATTAATGGTCCCAGAATTTATTATTTCAGAAGAAAATACCATACTTTTACATTTACTGTATGCATTGATGCAGAACGAATGAAGAAGGATGAATGACTGTCAAGTGGCATATTAGTGGCCGAGGCTACAGAAACCTTGTGAAATTGGGGAAAAAAAATCTCGCAAGACTATTTTTCTTTGTTCATGGCTTCTCTATTAGACAATTCTTTCTTTGCAGAACAGTTTCTTGAAGATTATTTATAGCTGGTAACTGCTATTGTAATAATTATAATGAAATTTATTATATAATCACCCAAATGGAACAGTGTGTTTATCCAATAGGATTTACCTCAAAATCCTATTTACAGTAGGTTTGTACATTACTTTGGCTGATAAAAATAAACTAAGCTGTTAAAAACCAAAGAAGAGGATAGAGTGGCAAATTGCAGCTATGAATACCTTTGGAAAATAGGCTGAACTACTACTAGGGAATTCAGTAGCTAATGTCCTGGTCTCTTTCCATTCATTTCCTGTCCTGCTACTTGTGTCCCTCATCTTATTTTAGCCAGTGCTATTTTGCATTGTTCCTCCTTCATCGTATTGTATCTCCATCCTGTATTTTTATTTTTTGAAGTTTCTCTAAAAGGACAATTAACAATAGATGTGTGGTACTTTTGTGTTCCATACACGGTAGTTTTCGGGTTGAGAGGTTATGTTTAGGTTTTTTTTTTACAGTCTATTATTTTAATCAGTAGTTATCAATTCACCTAGTATAGAGGCATAAATATATAAACACAAACATTATCAATTGCCTTTATTTAAGTGATGGTGACAAACTATGTTTATTATTGGTATAATTTTAACTGATTGGAAATTGTTTTGACTTTAATAATGCCATTAAATGTGACCATTGATAAAGCATTATCATGTTCATTAGTAAGTATTGTACTGCATAAATAACATATATTCATTTTAAAAAATAGATGCTATTTGAGCAATGGACACAAGTTTAAAAAAGGTTGAAATATTTATAAATTTAAACATGTATTTTAATTCCTTTCCATGATCACTATGCGTTAAAAGTGAATGAATATCTACCTACCTACCTACCTACCTACCTACCTACCTACCTATATGACATTATGCTTTGTTTGGGTATTTTCCCACGTCTTCATAGTTGTGCTTTTAAAGTTGTAGCAACGTTTCGGTAAAATC
>JANHFR010005526.1:341092-378919 GCA_032468015.1 Mimophis mahfalensis
GCTGTTGCTGAGCACTTTGTAAGCCGCCCTGAGTCTTCGGAGAAGGGCGGGATATAAATGGGATAAAAAAAAAAATTGAAACAAAGAAACCAACATTATTCATGTCCACACTACGATTTTCAGTGACTCTTCATACATATGATATAAATCACACACACACATCTGCATGAACAAACTGTCTTGGATATCATTTCAAAACTGAACCATCACTATCTACTTTATTTTAACCAAACCAGGAAAAAATATTAAAGGTGTCTATTCTCCTTTCTGCAACTGTCATTGTTGGGATTGTAATCACTTGGCTGTTTTTAATGATTGTGGCACAGGATACAAGGTCTGTCTAAAACTCAGATGAAGGGAGTAACTTTAAAAGTCTAGAAGGGCAGGGGAAATAAATACAGGTTTTGCCAACTTAAAAATGGGAAAGAAAATGTGAGAATACTTAAGTAGCAATTAAAGTAAAGAATGATAAGGCATACAAATAGAACACTTCAAAGATTCTTAATACACACAGAAAAAGTAAACCAGAACAAAAGCCATTGGATCCGTGGTAGAGAGATTAGTCAAAGGCCTGAAGGATCTGAGTCATGAAATTAAAATTCAAATGATGCTTGTAATGGAACATTTATACTATTGCTGTGAGCCACGAAAACTGATTGGTCCCATAAAACAATTTTGCTCACTCTATCAAGGATCAGGCCTCACTGAATATCTCCTTTTTCAGCCACACCACAGACCAAGTGCAAAGCTCTTCCAATAGGCTTACATTACCCTAGCCACTAGCATAAGCACCTGCTGGATTCTAACAGTAATTTCCATTATATTTGCTAGGGAAAAGTGGGAATGCTGATGATCGCAGCTTACTTGAGGGACCATCTCACCCCACTGGGTGCCCCATCCCACTTGTGCCAACAGAGGAGGCATGCTACAGGTCCCATCAGCCCCATTGTTCCAGCTGGTGGAGTCCAGAAGTAGGACCTTGTCTGCTGTTGCTTCTGCCCTCTGGAATATCTTGTCACCTGATGTAAGGTTGACCCCAGCCCTCCTCTTTTTTCATAAGGACCTAAAAATGTGGCTGTGCCAGTTGGACTGGAGTCCAAGTGGGGGATGAGTGCAACGATTCAGTAATAACAGATTCTACCTCCACCACCATCCTCTCCATGTGTCCTTGGTTTTTATATTTTAACTGTATATGTAACTGTGAGCCACCCAGAGTTACCCTATAGTAAGATGGGGAGTCAAAGAAAATAAAAAATAAGAATACAAGAAACAAAACAAAACAAAACAAACATCCTTTTGGATATCTTTGAAAAAGAAACCTTTGCAAATTGAAATGAGGGCATTTGTTCATCTTTTTATAAACCAGGATCCTTAATATTAATTCCAAGAGACTATCCACCCAAAAATGCAACGGGTCTAATAATTAATAATACCTGAACTATGAAGTGTTCACTATCTCATCCAGTTTACACATTGTCTCTTCTAGGATACCTTTAAAACAGAGTTTTTCAAACGTCTGAAAGGTGCTTTTTTACCTTTGACCTGGATGACTGAGAATCTCCATTGACAGAGTTTTTCAAACGTGACAATTTTAAGATATGTGGACTTTAATTCTGAGAATTCATGTTGGCTAGGGATTTCTGAAAGTTGAGGTCCACACATCTCAAAGTATGAGAAACATTCTTCACTGCTTTAAAGACTTTTTCACCCTATTAGGCCTCATAGCTGCAACATGAGAATAAGAATACTAATCACCAGTTAAACTCTCCCTTTACTTTGAAAATTATTAAGGAGACATGCATGAAGCTCTGGAATTTTTTGGGGGGGAGTTTCACACAATTAAATGGAAGCAGCAACAATGAAGTAAATGCAAGATCTTAAGTGATAACAGATGACTTACATTGTAGATAAAGAAACAAGAGTATTGAAGGCTCCTGGAGTTATTGTGCTAATGCGGTTGTCATACAGAGAGAGTAACCTTACTGAGCTCAGTCCTGTAAATGTGTCATTGTTCACACAACTGATCATGTTGCTCCTGAGCATCCTGAAAAGATTCAAACACAAAATTAGACTTACTGAACTGATGGTGGAGAGGGAGCAGGGAAAAACACAGAAAAAGAATTATTTTGCAAAACAAAGAGATCAAAAGAAGCATGGGCTGCTTAAGAATTGGCCAGTGTATCCAGATGTCCTGGAAAAAGTAAAATAGGTTGACTTGGAAATACACGGGTCAATTTTCACTCAAATAAAAGCTTTGATTCAGGAATAATTTGGAAATTATTAAATTGAGAGTAATAAACACATGAACCCTTCAAGTTTCACTCAACCTATCTTACATAATTTAATGAGTCTGCAGATGAAAATATTTCATGTGCACTATTACATATGTATTCTGACTGCGGTAGAACTGTAAGCTCCATTTTTCTCTCTAATACTGTGGAGAGATGATCATCAAGAGATTGAAAACAATGAAAGTTGTCTACCTATGATCCAGCTCACATATAAAAAAGAAAAGAAAATCCATTCTTAGTGATTTTCTTAGTAGCAGTATGGAAGTGATCATCCACTGCTGCCTTGTAGAATGTAACTTCCCAACCTATCCTACAGCTCTGTGATTTCTGGTAATCTCTTTTCCAAGTAAATAGATCTAATTGTGTTTTGCTTTTCAACATCAGCAAGTTAGTTAGATGCTCCCACTTCATATATGAATATAAACTATCCTTAATATACAATCTTCATGTTAATGATACGTTTTATGTTTGGTTTTGTTGGTTTTTACTTTTTTCTTTCCTTTTTTGTCAGCCACAGAAAATCACAGTGTCTGATGAGCAGCCACATAAAATGCAATTAGTTAATTAATCAACCCCAGCTAATTTCTATTGAATGCATTGAGCAATTGATCCAGAGTTTAAAAAAATACTTCTGAAGAAAAGGGCAATTTGTGCCAATAGGTCAGGGGTGTCAAACTTGCACTGTCACGGTGGTGTCACGTGATGTATTGTAACTTTTTCCTACTTTGCTAAACTGGATGTCAACCGGATGTTGGCATGGCCAGTGCATGACACATCTGGCCCGCAGGCCCACCAGTTTGTGACAACCCCGCAATAAATGATATTCAAGACTGTCAGAAATTCAACCTAGAAAATAATTACAACAGTTTTAATAAGCCATTCAACTGATTTGGGGAAATCGATGATATATAAAACTTTCTTCTTCATTCCCCATCATTTTCCTGACATTGCATCTATTATTGTACATCTACAACAGGCAGTGTTCCTCTGATTCTCTCTCTTCCACATCTAAAAGAGCAAACAGACTTTATACATACAGCGTCTTGAGTCCCGTGAGACCTCTAAACATTCGTCCATGCACAGATTCCAGCTGATTCCCTGTCAACATCAGTTCCTGCACTCCCACTGCCCCATCAAAAGTGCCTTCACGGATCTCTTTGATCTTGTTATTACTTAAATTTCTGTAAGAGGAAACAGATTCACAGGCAGCATTATTTAACATATGTTTTGTGTAAGAGAAATGCAAGCATGTTTGCACTGGCAACAAAGGGGTGAACAATAGCTGAAACAAAGCTAAAAGAATGGAATCAATTTAATTTCCAGGGCTATGCTGAAATCTGAATTGCAATATTTCACTTTCCTTCCAATAGGAAAGAGGCTTCTGTGATCTAGTGCTTCATTCTCAGGGAAATTTTTTTCTTTTGAGAATTTCTTTCCAATTTTTATCTTGGTGGTGTTTTTGAGCCTCTTTTATTGATGGAACTGCTACTGAGTTGCTGCTAGTGTTAGTTACACAACTTTCCATCACTCTGCAGCCTCCATGTCTGCCGACACCTCTTAATCTGAAAAGCCCCATGGGGTGAAGTGTCCTTATAAGGTCTTCTGTGTGATTCAACTGAAGGGTAAAAAACAAAGCAAGGCTACACTTTGTTGAAGAAAAGATTGTACAAGGAACAAGATGAGGCATTTGAATAGTTTAGACGTAATATTACTTCTGCACATTTTGTTTGCCTAACATAAGGAAATGTCATATTCTCCTTAAGAGAATTTCTCTGAAATTGTCTTCTTTAAAAGAAATTCAAAAGTACATGCTCACTCATTAACATGGAAAAGACTTGGTAGATCAGGGGGGAAAAACCCACAGGTGCTAAAACTGAAAAGTTTGTTTTTTGGGAGTGGTTTGTTTTTTGTTTTTGTTTTGTTTTTGGTATGGCAATGGTATTTTCAGCTTCAAAATTGTTATTAATGTTGAATTCATGCCACACTTCTGAATATTTCATTTTTTAAAGAAAATAATCACATTACTGCCCATTCTTCCAATGATTTCTAACATATCAGTTTCAGAACAAATGCAACATGTGGCATCACTGTGCCAGCACAGCATCCAACCTGTTCTCATTTAAATTTCTTTAGGACATCTGCTTTTATTTTAAAATGCTATATACTTGCACCAGGAAACCAGAAATTTGATTGCAGATAGGAAACCCATAAAATCCATTAACATTTTTAACCCCAGTTTTATCTGCTATTTTGTAAATTATACTTAGGATCCTTGTATTTTATTTGTTTCCTTTTTACAGTCCCAGTACCTTCTATTCCATTTAATAGGCTTCAAAGAAATTAGCTGGCATTACTTCATTTATTAATTACCTCATTTATGCAGTAATTCTACTAAAGAGATTATGTTATCATGATTAAAGGAGAGATATACCCTGTTTAAAGATGAATAGGCTACATCACTTACTAGTGCTACTAGTTTATTGACAACTAATTTATATTATTATTTATATATAAATCCAATAGTGTTTTTAATTTTTTGCTATATTGCAGACATTTTTACTACCAATGCAGAAGATTCAATGGGCTAGAAATTTTATGAATTAAATAAATATGTTTTGATACATTTTAAAGCGTTATTATTATTTTATGATTAAAACAATGCACTAGAACACATGCAACAGTAAAAATGCACTCATAAAAATGATGTAAAACCGTGTGTCCATGAGAGTAATTTTAGCCTATAGAAATGACTGATGCCTGGTTTTGTGTTATTTTTACAAAGTCCAGCTTCAGAAAGAAAACTTTACTAAGGAAACTTATTGAAAATACATGAGACAAGACAATGTGATGTTTTAAGTATGAGACTATAAGCTGAAAAAAGAACCACTCTCAGAGCAAGGTAGTCCTACTACATATATTTTATAAAATCTGTTCATTGTAATACAGGTAGTCCTCAACTTACAACCACAATTACTGAGCCCAACATTTCTGTTGCTAAGTGAGATATTTATTAAGTGTGTTTTGCTCCATTTTACAATCTTTCTTGCCAGAGTTCTTAAGTGAATCACTGCAGTTTGTTAAGTTAGTAACTCAACTGTTAAGTGAATCTGGCTCCCCCATTGTCAGAAGGTCACAAAAGGGGATGACATGACCTGAGGACAGTGCAACCATCATAAATATGAGTTAGTTTTTTTAAAAAATTTTATTTTATAAACATTTTTAATAAAAATTTAAAAAAAAGAAATGTGAGTTAGTTGTCAAGCATCCAAATGTAAATCACAGAGCATGGGGATGCATGATTGGTCATAACTGTGAAAAATGGTCACAGGTCACTTTTTCACTGCTGTTGTAACTTTGAACAGTCACAAAGCAAACTGTTACAAGTCAAGTACTACCTGTAGTCCTCACTGGACAAAACTAATTTGGAAGACTGAGATTAGGCTGTATGAGGAACTGGTAGTCATAAGACTGTATGAGGAACTGGTAGTCTATTTTCTGTTTTCTGAACAGCTGAGGCAGCCTGACTGTACGGCTTGTGGCCCATCACCTTTCTTGCTGTCTGAGTGGAATACAATAAAGGAGCAGTAACAATAAAGCACAAAACCAGCCATAAACATGTGAGCTCTTTTAAAGTGATTTCATGCATTTCATTGGTAATATATCAGATTTGCCTTTATGTTTAATGTTAGCAACAGCTAATGAAGAATTTTATCTTTAAAAAAAAACCATATGGTGCTGCAATATTACCCAATGAACAATGAACTTAAGCATCTCTTTCAGATTCCTAAGAATATAAGATGTCCTCAAAGGTTATGTTTGTCTTAGCCTTTTGAAAACATGAACAGGTTCTCTAAATCACTTTCAGAGAAAGAGATGCATGCAAGTATATAATGTGAATTGTCACATTTACCTTAAAGGAAGATGATTTGGAATTTGAAACAAGTCACTACACACAAAGCAAAAAGGTAGACAGTAAACACACAGAGACATACACATACACACACCCAAAACTTCTAATCAGCTTCTATTATTGACAAACAAAAACTCTTCCTTTCAGATTAAATGTAACCCATTGACTGTCAAACTTCAAAATTACATCAAACTTCATGCATCTTTGCCCCTGTAGACTACAAAATCATTTTCTAAATAAGCTGCAAAATTTATTTGCCTGTAAAAACAAACAAGGGGAAAAAAACCCAATTCCTAACCCCCCCTCACTTTGTAACGAGCTAGACTGAAAGCAGTCTCTCATTAGTAGAATAATGCATTATCCTTGGAAACCTTCAATCTCTTTTCTTCCAATGCACTCCCCTTCAAATGCCATTCTGTGTACTCATCTGAGGGACACTTGCAGTGTTTTGTCTAAAAACATATGCAAACAGAAGAACATTTATCTATTAGGGTCAATTTTCCTACCTAGTTCTCCTGATCCTGCAAGAAACCTGCCTCCAACAAGTATTCCATTAAAAGGAACTGAATCCAAGCCAACCTCAAAGTTTCCTTTTGACGTTCTCAGACTGTAGGACTCATGTAAAAATTTATAAATCAATCACATAAGTGTAATTGGCACCATACTGAACTGAAACTAGATTTGGGCAAACTAGAATGTCAAAAACTAATAGCAGACTGAATCTAGTAGTACTGAGCCCAAAACAGACTAGTGTATTTGATAGCTGCAGTAGTCTGTTATTCTTATACTGAGAGCCTTTTATTGAGGGGCTTCAGCATTGATAGCTCAAGGACAAAACTTTCCTCCAAGTAGCCATGAATAGTTTTACATCAACGTATGAGTTTCAGTGTGGGTAATGTGAAAACATGCAAACTATTAATTAGTCCTAGTTGTAAATAAGTCAATATTTTGTCATCTGGAAGATTTTTGTCCCCAAATTCATGAAATATTTCTTATATGCTAGCAGTACCTTGAGAGTTCAGTAGTCCTAACTATGTAATTCACATTCATTACAGGCAACTATCTAATGGCTTTTCAGTATTCATGATGAGTTATCATGTAAATTTGTCCCGAGGGACTTCTTCAAAGGAGACACAATTGACCCTGAAATCAATTGTGTCAATGAATCCTTTGGTGCTGCTTAAACACGACTTATTGACCAAACAGACAAAGGCCCCAAATGAATGCTACCTGACAATATATACTTAATAGTAGCATATCAAATATATTTTAAGGTGTCTTATTAGGGTCATGTGTCTCCTTTGTGTTTAATTTTCACAAATACTGGTAAGTTCATATGTTGCCATAGTAGAAAATGAGAGGCTAATTTTATCTTAGGAACAACATTAGCATTCAAAACTCCACAAAACAGAGAAGTACTGTATGTGATGGCACATCTAACATGGTACTTCCCTCTCTTGAAATCTGAAAACTTGTGATTTTTCTCTGCTAACTGTAACAAGAGATAGATGGGTGAATTCGGAATGCCAGCAAGCACAGCTCTACGTCTCATATAGGTGAAAAACATGAGGCAAGACCTAGGGCTGGTAGGCATTCTTCATCAACTACCTGCCTTGATTTTGCCTTCTAATCCCATTCGGAATAGGACAACTTAGAAGTTCTGACTTCATCCTGCATAAGCAGCCTTCAGCCATATGGTATAAGAAGAGCTGCCAATACTTGGATGAAAGTGTTCTTTCAAGCACATGCCTTCTCCTGCAGAAAAACGCACACAAGGGATGAACTGTCCAGGAGCTGTCTGTGGAATAAGGTAAAATGTACCGTAGACTGATAACTTCCTGCTGTTGTGTCCCCCACAGCTCACAAAGCCATAAACACGAGGCAGGACAGGGTTAATAAGGTTTTACTTAACAAAGGCCAAAGAAAAGCAAAAACCAACAAAGACGTTGATAAATTGCCAAACACACAAAGTTCAGGTTCCACAGTTAACTCACTGCCAACGGAAGTTCTTGAAATGTTTGCCAGGAATTTCTCAAGGTCAAGATGAGCTGCCAGCAGCATTCCAAATCTCCACAGTAGAATTCTCGAATCCAATTGTTCCAACCAAGTTGTCTGCCTTGAAAAGCAGACACACCTGCTGCTCTTTTATCAGCCCTGCAGGGCATAGCCAGCATGAGTCAGCGTGCGTCAGCACTTACTCTTGAGAAGACCGCAGTCTTCTCTTCTGCTTGACTCTCCTCTCAGCCCTGCGAGCCCTGGCATCCGACCACTGACCAGGCCCTGATCCAGGTGGGGACTGGGGAGCATCCAAAGGGGGAGGATCAGGCTGAGGGTCTGTTGTGGGTACGGGAGTGGGATCAGGTTGGGACAAGGCAAAGGGGTCAGCTTGAGGCAGGGAGGAAGGACCAGGTTGTGGCATCAAGGGTGAGGAGGGTGCTGGAGAAACAGGTCTGCCCGGCAACTCCTCTTCGTCTGAAGAGTCCTCCATGTCAGAAACGTGGCTTTGCACCGGCTGTGGGGGCTGAGCCACAACACCTGCTTTGTTTGGCATCTGTGTGTCTATAGATGATGTCAACCTTTCCCTTGCTTAAGCATTGATTCCTACTGTGATCTAGTCCACCAAGGCAAGTAGGGAATGGAATTGGTCACTGGACCAGGTCCAGTCGCCCGTTCTTTGCCCACAAATATTTAATTTTTTTCTGTAGTTTTATACTGTTTTAATTCCAAAAGGAAAGTCTTTAAAATCTGAACATATATCAATAATAAGATAAAAACAAATTTAAATACACATCCAATGAGAAAAGGTTAGTTCACAAATGCCATTCTCAAAAAAAATGTTTTCAAGATATTCCTGCAGGTTAGAAGTCATAGCATCATCCAGATCTCCAGCAAGAGGCTGGTCGAAAAGTTGGATTCTACATTTTAGATCAATTACAGCTTATATGTAGTCTTCAGAGGCTGAACTGTGTAGAGCAGGGCCCCCAATCTCTGGTCCACAGCCTGTTTGGAACTGGGCCATGCAAGCAGCCAGCAAACACACACATGTAGCTCTATTTGCGACCGATACTTGTGCTTGCAGCTCCATTTGCATGAGTGGCACCCATGCATATACTGCTCACATAAATAGAGTTGCACGTGCTAATGCGCAAGCCTGGCACTCACACAGAACCATCCCATCTCCCATCATCACCAATCCCCAAGCGGTTGGGGACCGCTGATGTAGAGTGTATTGCCACAACCTTGCTGGAAGGTACAACAAGTAAAGGTAAAGGTTTCCTCTTTCCAGCTGCGTCTGAATCTAAGGGGCAGTGCTAATTTTTGTTTCTGAGCTGAGGCACCCAGCATTGTCTGAAAATATTTCCATGGTCAGGTGGCCAGCATGACTATGCGCCAACGTGCACAGAAAACTGTTACCTTCCCACAAAAGTGCCCCCTATTTATCTACTCACATTTCTATGCTTTTTCTGGTAGGAGCTGGGGCAAGTAATAGGAACTCAACCCTTCACGGAGTGCTCAGGTCTTACATTTGAACTGTCAGCTCTCCATTTGACAAGCTCAGAATCCTTAAAGGCTGAGCCATCACATCCCCAGGAAAAGGTAAATAGAAGGTATGGAAGGTACGAAAGCAAGAATAATTATGTCCAGAAGCTTTTTCTCCAGGAAGGGCCACAAACACCAACTAAAGTTTGGCAAAACCTTTCTAGCCATGGCCTTCATATAGAAGCTAAAATCATATAGTAGCTAGGAATCTCCAAGTCATAGACCTGCTGCTTTGCGGAAGTGCTATTCTATCTGGGATATCACTGGAACCAGATAATTTCTGGAGAAACATAAACTCAACCTTGTTGGGATTCAACTTCAACCTGTTATATTGCATCTAAATAGTAGATATTGAGTCAGAACATCCATAAGGAGACTTTCCTGGCCTGGCATAGCAATGTTGATCTGAGTATCATTAGTGTAATAAGGGGACCTTTTCTCAAACTAGTGGATGAACTCATCCAAGGGCTTCATGCAAATTTTAAACAGCAGACAGGAAAGAAAAGGAACCAGCAACACTCACAGTCAAGTGGTCAATGGGTCATCCATACTACTATATACCCTACTGATTGAAAGTGCAAGGTAGGTAGGAGCAGAAACCTTTACTAGCATACCAAGAAGATATCAACAAGTAATAGTTTGAATATTGCTGAGAGATGTGACAAGAGGAGGCACATTCCCCTCCTACAAGTCCAGTTTCTGGTCATCCAACAGCGTGACTAATGCAATTTCTGTCAGAATAAAAAATATCCATATCTGCTTCCTTTGGGGTACAATGCAAGGGAAAGTGTACCATTCTCTCTTTAAACTTCCTCCAAAAGTAAGACTTGTGATTAGGAGGTATTTATCTAAAATGGTTAAATCCAAGTTCTTGAGGAAAGAATAGGGCACTGCCACTTTTAAAATAGACAAACTGTAAATATTGTTTTCGACTACCACACCAATTCTCCAAAGATACACTCTATACCCAAAGTTATCTTTGGAGGCAGGTTAATTTCAACCTAGCAACAGCTTAACATTTTTATTTTGGAATAGTGTGCTTGGGTGACACACAGGTGAAGTTTTGTAATTAAAATACAATTTTCCAGGGTTTTTGTTTTTTTTTGCTTTGTAGAGTGCCAGTTTCCATTCTTATGTAAAATGCAAATATGTAAACAATAATTTAAAATTACATCAATGTTTAACATTTTTGAGATAATAGACAGGATATAGATGTCCATAGTGGTATTTCTGCCTACAAGATAACTTTGGTGGCTTCAACTTTAGCTACTGAACTTGAGACACAAATATATTTTGTTCTTTTTTTAAAAAAACCCCAGTTATCTCTGTTTTGGTACCATGAGCATTATCTTGTTGATATATATAAAGTAATATTTCTGTCAGTGTTATAGAATTACACTGTTAGCACTATTTTAGAATGAAAGCTGTACGATGGTTTTATGTTGCGGTAACTTGTATGGAGCTTTTTTCATTTGTTTTTATATTATTTATTTTTAGAAAATTCTAAACTGCTTCCCAAGGATTCCATGGCAGTATACATTTAATTATAGAAATATATACAATACAATCAGGGAAAGAAAACCCAACCCTGAGAGTCAAAACAATTCTTATTATACATATACATACATACTTACATATATACATCATTTCCCTTTTGGGATAAGCAAAATTATGAAAAGAACATAGAAGAAGTAATAAATTATAAACCAAAACCAACAGGGGTAAAAGAAAAGGAAACATCTGGCATATGCTAGTATGTCAGCTGGCATGCTAGTTGCAAGGTTAGGAAACTATGAAAAATATTGGGAATGGTGGAAACACTATTCCTTATATTTTCCATAGTTTCCTAACCTTGCAAACTATCCTTGCTTCTACTGTCAACTATATGCTGCTTTATAAACTATTTTTGTTCTTTAAAGTTCTCACCTATCACTTTCTAAAAATCAATCAACTCTTTTAACCCACAACTTTAATTGCCCCCTTTCTTCCTCTTGACCTCTTCCTTCATATATTTGTTTTGTGATACACTTCCCATTTCTTCTTTTTGTGAACAAACCACCTAAACATACCTCTTTCATACTTACATCACTTTTGTATCCACATTCATTCAGCACCCATTTATTTATTTTTATCCCTATGCTTCTTGTTCAACCATTCACACAACTTAATTCCCATGGCGTCCAACTAACTGATGTTTCTGCTGCAATATCCCATTCAAACGTCCACAGTAGGAGCAGAATTTTTATATGCAACCATTTTTGCTTCTTTTGACATTTTCTCCTTATAATTGATCACATAGTATACCTTACCTTTACCCCAATTTTTGTATGCCTACTGTCATGAAAATTCTGTGTCCAGTTCCCCATATTTAGTAAACATTCTACTACTAAGGTACAGATGTAGAAACTATAACTCCTTTCTGCTAAAAATAATTCGGATTCTCAGCCTTCAATATGGAATTCTTTGCATACAAAACATGTACCTGGATGTACTTATACAACCGACCCATTAATATTGTTACCACTAATATAGTCAGAATATTGTTAAATATTTTACATTGATCCATAAATTACATTAAAGAACCAAATAGACTTCTGATAGTCTTTCCTTTTCCCTTTGTTTCACAAATACACCTGCTATTTTGTTTTCTTTCCTTCATGTTGATCATTCATTTCAATAGTTATTTCATAGACTTTTACCATTTGCTTCTCTTATGTTCCAAATAGCTATATTCCAGATGCAATTGTTGTCACCAAGTGAGCCCACAAATATGACTTTTGTCACCCATCAGGTATTTTGTCAATGAAGACTTTTACAGAATGCAAAGTAATATTCTTTTAGTCCTTTTGGACATGAACAAAATTGAATTGAATGTACAGTAATGTAGATATGATGTAAATTGGACACCAGCTTAGTCATATTGATACCATATGTTGCATTCCTTAAAGAATGATAAATAAAGGACCTTTCAGTTTTGGCACGTTTTGACTGATATACCACAAATGCAATCAGTTTCATCTCAAGCGTACTCATGCTAATCTAACCAGGAATTTGAAAACATGCAGAGTAATGAAACCTTATGACCTTTAATAAAAATAAATCAGGCAGAATTCTTGAAGTTGCGCTCTCTACAACCCAAAACCTCCAAATATTTCTCAATTTTTCCATATACCTATGGAGCCTTGATCCCTATCTAGGAAAGGCTTATCTGTAGAGGTTCAATACATAGAATCCATTATAAAACTTAGATTATTTATAAAGAAATAATAGATTCACTTGGTGTTATAATTATTTGTTCCTCAATTCAAGCGAACAACTTTTTTGTTGGTGCATGCCTTTCCATTCTCTGTTCATTGTGTGTTGAAAGCAACTATACTTCAGTGCTTGACATGCATTTTTGATTAATTTTATGCTCTTTCTAAGTTTTTATTTGTAAGCTTGTCTGAACACTATGACAGAGGAGAAGCTAACAAATATTCATAAATAATAGTTCAATCAGTTACTAGTTGTTCTATTTGTATGGATTAGAAACCTAATAACTTTTTCATATATACAAGAAAGCAAAAATAAATTCAGTACATAGAATGATTTATTCAAAATATGTGTTCTACCTCCTTTGGGCCTTCAATTCCATTTCATATAAATGGGAAGAAAATGTTGCAAATATAAAACTGATTTGTTATTGTTCAGAAAATATAAACAAGAAGCAAATCTGGCTTTAATACAACAGTACTGATTATAGGATGGACTTTTAAAAATAGGATTAAGTAGTATGCAAATTAAGGAGGATATAAATTTTTAAAAAATCGTATTCTGCTTGAATTTGCCTATGATAAATCTGATTAAGACAACTTTTATGATCAACTCACAACACCCTTAGTTCTTGCCGTTTCAGTTATTTATCTATTTACTTCAATTTATAATGTACCTGAACTTGACCTGTACTCTTACATTCTTATATTTTAAGAAAAATAGAACAGATTCATAAAAGTAAAAAAAAAAGCAAAAGTGTTGCATGTTGTAGTTACTGAAAAATAACATTACTTTGTTCAGCTATCCCTGCTCATTAAAAATTGTCATGCTGAAAAGTTACCAAGAAGTACTGAGCTGCTGAAATCTTTCTGGAAATAAATTAATGAAATGAAACTTAATTATCACATATATTTCCATTATTTAAAAGAGGCAATAACCTGATATGCATTCTACTTGATTCAGTTTAGTGAAATATGCAAAATAATGGAACATTGCTTTGTAAATCTATGTACTGTATTCTTAAATTAACAATTTACATGAGCCATGAGAATGTTTCATTACTTCACAGACTTCACTAAACTGAATCAGATACAACAGAGAGACTAGAATTTAGATAAGAGATCCAAACTAGCCTTAAAATTCAGGCCTTGTGCAGCCTGGAATTAATACTGAATACCAGATGTTTAGCTGTTTGTGGACACAGAGCAAAAGATGCACCAATTCATAAACATGCCAGAAATATGGTTTCTTCTAAAGTTAACATCAGGCAGCAGGCATAGGTAACTCAATATTATTACACTATAAATTCATTTCAGATGTAAATGCAATCTAACAGACGTAAGACAATCAATTTCTTGCAAATCTAAGTTATATCCTTAAAACATACACAAGATTTTGTGGAATAATATTTATTACAGTGGCACATATCTGCTAAGCTACCATGAAGTGAGCTGTTAAAAGATGTCAACACCAACCATTAAATGTTTTCCTACTCTGAAACACTGTGAATATGAGATTATGGCATATGTCATATTGCTTGGATTTGTCCTGACTAAAACTGAAAGTAACTAAAAGAACAATAGCTGGTTAATATACACTATTACTTTCTTTCACCCTGTTCCAAAACTACTATAGTAAGCTGTATCCATAAAATAACCAATAACTTCTAAAACATAGTGGTTGGGTTAAAAAACAACATAAAATGTTTTCAGTTAAATATACATAAACATGGAGTCTGAATATTTCATATTTGAGGCAGCAGGATTCTATTAACAAATAAAAGAAATGACTTACATTTTTCGTAGACTAGGGAGCTTCTTGAATATTCCAGTAGCTTCCAGAACTGAAATATCATTATCGTGTAGACGACTTTTGAAAAATAAAAATACAAATATTGAAACAATGTTGGTCCTCAGCACCTACAGTATCTTTATATTCATTGCACAATACTGTGAAAAGGAAAGCTATATAGTTGTGATTGTGTTGAAGTAGATTAGAGAAACACTGATTCCAATCCCCTCAATCATGCAGTTCCCCGGGTTGCTCTGGGTCAATCCTTTTTTTCCTGTTTAGCTTACTTTAAATAGAGTTTTTACAAGAAAAAAATGAGATGAAAGTCAGATGCCTTGATTCTCAAAGCAGGATACTTCATGGACACATCCATGTAGCTTTCTCAGGAAAAATATTCAAATTCTTTGCTGTTGCCTCCTACCTGATGTTTTACCAATCTTCTAATCCAGATTACAGGTTGGAGATTCTATAATACTTTCATCATAGTTATCTGTCCACAGATTAATCAATTCAAAATCAATTTAGATTTTCAAGATTGGCTAGGTTCTGTCAGTAAACATTGTCCATTGGTGTATTTGATAACATCTGGCTGGAGCCACAAAAAATAATATTTTTATAGTGAAAGATTTTATATTTTTTCTTACAAAAATATTACACTTACAGATCTGTGGTATATTCTGGAAGGTGGCTTGGAAGCCTGGTAAGCTTTTGGTTGGAACAGTCCACAAATGTTCCCTCACAGCGGCATTTCTCAGGACAGATGAGGTCCATAAAACACTCCCCAGTGAATCTACTCCTGTAGTCCTCTGAACCTGCAAAATTGAAACATTTATAGGTAAAGTTACACATTTAAAAATACCAATAAGAGTAATATCCCAAAATACAATTGAAAAGAACACTTCCATTTATTCTAGAACCTCACAAGAATGGATTGGAATTATTCACTATTCTCTGCATTATGCTCCGAAACAATATGAAAAAGGCACTTTTATGTGAATCTGCAGGGAGATGTGTCTTCTTTCCAAAGAGGCAGTTTTGGAAAAAAAAAATCGTGGTTATCTACTTGCAAGTTATACAGTGGAATGTCATTATAGCCTACCTTCTATAGCATAGAAGGTCAGTGAGTCTGCTTTAGCAGTATAAATATTTTAACAACATAAGAACACTAACACTATTTAACTAACTGAGTTCAAGAAATTTTACTTTCTTTAAAATAGGTCACTGCATAGTTAGTAAGAACTATAACTTAGTCTGCTCTTGCATTACAACTGTCAGGAACATTGTGTTTGCTTAATGAAATGCTTTTTCAGCTTCTTTCCCCAAACATTTTAACAAATAGGAACTATAAATGGGATACTTGAGTTTATGGTTGCCAAATTACGGGTTGGATATGTAATCAAACAGATCGAATCAGGGAAATACTTGTATAATTACTTCAATGTTTATTAGATGAACTATAAGCCTTTTGCTGAATTCATGGGTTGCATCTACTAAATCTTAGTTTTTCTAACTTTTTCAAGAACTTCATCAATTAGTTGCAGTTCCACTATGTTAACTATGAATGTCAAATACATTTATCTCAAAACACTTTTTAAAAAAGGAATTTGAAAAAAAAATGAGAAAAGGTAAACTAATCAACAAAAAGATTTTGAAAATATTTTCAGTAGAATTTTGCTCAAGCTAATATTAGTAAGAATGTTTTTGTACATACTGAACATTTTTTGGATATACTTTCCTGTACCAAAATGGCCATGCAGAACTCTTCCTATAAACAAAATGCATTAAAATACATTTTCCTATAAATAAAAGGCATTAAAATATATTTTTAAAGAGGCTACAAACCAACAGAGGATATATAACTGGGAGAACCTAGTTATTGAAAGACCCATTTCATAGATGGACTGTAACTGAAGTAAAAATTTGATATTCAGATAAAGCTAAAATTTTCTTATTGAAGTTATCAACAGATTTTGTTTCAGAAACAACATATTTAAAACAAAAGGATTAAATGTAATATACACTATTTTTAAGTATTTCATATAAAGAATAAAACATTTTCCTCACTCTATAAATATACTTTCCTGTTCTCCTTCCCCAGTGTTGCTGTATGGTCTTATTGTTTAATATTATTTATTTCAAGTGGGAAACTCAGTGCTGAAATCCTGAGAATACACCCATCTTTTGAGAAACATAGTTAATAAAGAATATATTTATTTAATTGGTTTGTTGAATTTATTTCCATCTGTCTCACCATGGAACTACTCTAGGCAGCTTACAACAATAAAAAGGAAGAAATGAAAAGTGTATGAACAGAATAAAAGACAATATAGCAATAAAATGAAAAAGAACACAATGAGAAATACAACCATATGATTACAAAAAAAAAATGTGATTGACAGAGAGCAACGAACAGGAGGTGGGGAGATTACTATATATGGTATTGTGATTCCAGGACTGTTTTCTTTTACTCTAAAGAAACAAAAGAGTTAAAAAAAATAAGCCAGTTAGAATATGGCATTTTCTTCTTCATATTCCTCAGGTGAAATAGGAACAACAGGAATCAGAAATATTTTCTTATTAGCTACAAATATATATACATACACATTAAAATTTTAAATGTGAATCATCAAGAGGATTGTACAATGTGATCAACACACACACCATTATCGAATACTCCAAGTTACTCATCAGCTTACAAAACATCAGCAATCAGTTGCCAACAGGAGTAAATTTATTATTTAACCTGAGTCTCGAGATCACTTGGACAGGTGGCAGTTCTATCATGTTATTCCCATTAGGGAAACTAATGTGAAAGCCAGCCATCTGGCTGCAGTTAATTTGTGTCCATCCATCCCTACTTAAATTACTTTATCAGACATGCTCCCCCTGGCTTTAAATAGATATATTGAAGATCAAGAGATGTAATGCTAAGGATGATGTACAATCATTTTTCCATTACAAAAATAAAGATGGGAGAATATGGGTCTACAGTAGAAACCTATGGAATAGCATGAACGTTATGGAATAGTGTTACTTGTAGAATTTTTAAGAATGAAAACACCTTGGAAAGGACCTTTTTTAAAAAAATTGGATGAAAAAATCTAAGAACTACAAAATCAGTGTTAAAGTTCATGTGGGTACATATCTTACATTATGTAAGAGCCGTGGCGACACAGTGGTTAGAATGCAGTATTGCAGGTCAATTCATTGCTCATTGCCAGGAATTCAATCCTGATCGGCTCAAGGTTGACTCGGCCTTCCGGGTCAAATGAGGACCCAGATTGTTGGGGCCAATATGCTGACTCTGTAAACCTCTGCGAGAGGGCTGTTAAGCACTATGAAGTGGTGTATAAGTCTAAGTGCTATTGCTATTGCTATTATTTAGCTCTGTATTAGCTTTCATTATTATTTTAGTCAAAATACCCAGTATGAAAATAACTTCAATTGAGAAGATGCTATGTTCTGAAACTCAATAAATTGATACTTACTTGTTTTATTGTAATATACAAAGTGTATTGTAATTGACTTATTACAATTATTTTTGGGGGAAGGGGAATATTTTGTTTTTCACGGGAGAAAAGCTGAGAGCATGCTCAAGAAAACCAGCTTCTCAATTCACTTTTCAGAGAGAAATGTTAAACATAAGAGATAAGCCAAGAACTGAATTATTGACAAAAAGTCAAAGCAAAGTTAAACCCACTTCATTTTTCACAGCCAGAAGTAAGGATAGGACTACCAAATGACAAATTACTATGGTATAATTGGATTACTTCAGCCCCTGGAACAATACTATCATATTGTTAGAAGAAATTTGTATATATTCCATAGTAAGTCAGAACTCTAAAGATCAATAAGAAAACAGGTGCCAATTATACACACCAGAAGACTTGATCTATATTTCAAGGAATCCAGGTATTCATTGGATATGTTGCAAAAGTTCAGGACAACAGTTCAGAATTGGGAATTGCTGCTCAGTTTCCTATGTAAAATTTGAACTCAAGGGCAATGGTTGATGGTTGGAGTTTTCCTGAATGATGTCAATTATTTGATGCCCTTGATGTCGACCAATCAAAATAGAGATTACATCAATCCTAGCAACAAATTAATTAACATCTCCCAGAAAATCTCTAATCATCATTCAAGCCCCAACCCCGAGACAAAATTTTATACAGACTACAAATACTACAAGGGATTCCCAGTTTTGAACCATGGAAGTGAGGAATACTTGTTGGGATGTAAGTTGAATTACCTGCAAAAAAACCTTTATAACTTGATCTCCTTAATACTGGAGTATCCATTTATTATTAAGTAAAGTCAGATCACCTATTCATTGTCTAACCTTCTCCTAAGTTACATATCTACAGACAAGTGTGTATATTTAACATATGATTTTATTTTGTAGATAGCAATGGCATGGTCCTTACAGCTGCTAAATGGGAAGTATACCTACCCTATGGTGTAGAATTTCAGTAAGATGTTGTGTTGGCTCCATTACAGATGCACAGTTTATTTGGAAAATAAGATGACAGAGACAGGACTTTCAGAAGGTAGGCATTATAGAGATGAATAAGATATTTAGATGGTTACATGCATATTACAGTAATTTACAGTGAACTGTTTATTTAAGAGCCGTGGGAGTGCAGTGATTAGAATGCAGTACTGCAGGCTACTTCTGCTCACTGCAGACTGCCAGCAGTTCGGCAGTTCAATTTTTACCAATTCAAGGTTGACTTATCCTTCTATCTTTCCAAGGTTGGTAAAGTGGGGATCCAGATTATTGGGGGCAATATGCTAACTTTGTAAACTGCTTACAGAAGGCAGTTAAGCACTGTAAAGCAGTATATAAGTCTAAGTGCTAGTGCTTCTATTGCTATACTTTCCAAACACCGAGTATGGAACAATATCAAAAGTGCATTTTCATTCTTGGCCATGAATACAGCAGTTTCCACAATACTACTTGCTAACTATAGTTCTCTGTATTTTAGAAAGAATTATACTGTAACTGAATGTCATTTTGTGCAACACAATGACTTTTCTTAAAGCACATGGTTGCTTAAACACATATAATACTGCCCTGAAATTATTTAATAATGAGAAGCATCCTTATTGTGCCCAGGTTATAAAGTAATAAATCTGACATCATGAAACCATCACTGAAGCCGGAACATAATCTAATATCTTTAGATACTCAATTTGTACACTTAGAAGGAATAATACCATAGTTATTTCACATGCAAGCTATTTTCAAAATTGCTATTTAAAGGCTTGACTGATCTCTGGACTTATTGTGAGATCTGCTTCAAGCTAGGTAATTGTATGAAACGTTACAAAACTGTATTGTTACAGTTCTCTTTACCATATGTCTCTTATTATTATTTTCCCTTTTCCCTTTTCCCTTTTATCATGTGTTCATCTCTCACCTTTTGATGCTTCTGAAAACAGAAGAAGTGTTCCAGCATGCCATGCTGCAGGAAAGCATGGAGCCTTCCATGGTGCTTGACAGAACCATGTTCAATTTGTATTGTTCTACCACATGGTTAGATCAAGCACAAAGGAAAATCCCATTAACAGGCAGAGTCAGTGTTAAGCAGCCGCCAAAGAGAGAAGAGCGTTGAGAGGAAGTAGCATGGAGAAGCACAAGCTGGAGATTTCATTGTGAGCTGCTGTCCATTTCTCCCATGCATAAAGGAACTGAAGTTCAAGAAGTCAAATTTATTGCTACAAACGCAAAAAATAAATTTGTACTGTTCAGTAAGTGTAGAAGAACAACTACTGGACACTTGTGGAGGTGAAACTGTTACAAATTACATTGAAAGGCTTACAGCTGACAGTTAATGCTGAAGAATAAGTGCAGATTGTAAACATGATCAGTAACATCATTAACCAGATTACAGTGCGTGTAGAGTTTTTATGGAATGGTGTTATTTTTTTACGTGAGCTTTTTGCTTTTCAGTTACAATGCTTAGAAAACAACTTCCCTCTAATACAACCAAAGCATTTAAAATAAAGGCATAATCAGCATTTGGTTATGCTTATTCTTCCCTATCCCCATTCAAACAATTCAGCTTTTCTACAGGAACTAATACATTAGGAATCATATGAAAATAGTTAAAATAGGCAGGTTTGTACACTACCTATTTGGGTATTACAATCACAAGCTCAGTGCACTACTTCAGGGGTCTCCAAACTTAGAAACTTTAAGACTTGTGAACTTCAACTGCCAGAATTCCCCAGTCAGCATTATTGGCTAAGTAATTCTGTGAATTGAAGTCCACAAGTCTTAAAATTGTGAAATTTTGAGACCCCTGCTCTCAAGATTTAGATAGGATTTAAGAACAATATTGTCAATAAGCACAATAAAGCTCCTGTTGATTCATATTTCATTGCTATTAAAAAAAAAAAATCTGTTGTGGTGGTGCCACCTCCAAATGTTTGCTTTGATTTATACAGTAGCATTAACATGGAGACTTATTATTATACTATAAAGGTAAAGGTTCCCCTTGCACATAAATGCTAGTCATTCCCGACTCTAGGGGACGGTGATCATCTCCGTTTCAAAGCTGAAGAGCCAGAGCTGTCCGAAGACGTCTCCATGGTCATGTGGCTGGCATGACTAAATGCCAAAGACACATGGAACCTGTTACCTTCCCAGCAAAGGTGGTCCCTATTTTTCTACTTGCATTTTTACATGTTTCCACCTGCTAGGTTGGCAGAAGCTGGGACAAGTAACAGGAGCTCACTCCATTATACTGTGCTTGGGATTCGACTGCCGAACTGCCGACCTTTCTGATCAACAGCATCTTAGTCACTGAGCCACCGTATCCCCTTTATACTATCCTGGAATCTAAATGACTGTATCCAAACACAGTGGTGAAAAGGCAACATTTATTGTAGCATAATTACATCTTTGTCTGCTCCCTTCCAAGCAGGAGCCTCCAACTTAAGTAAGGAATGTGTTCTATTTAGAGAAATCTCTTATTCGAAGCAGTATCAGGAAACCATAAGAACTGTTATCCAAGGAAAGTCCCAATCAATATATGTGAATCTGAACGGTGGTGCTGCTTGTTTTCACCTGGAGTGTTGTGGATGACAGAAGCTTTCTACATAAGCACATAAAGCAAACTACAAATGCATGCAGCTGGCACAAGGAACAAAGCTCTAACAGAAGAATATTGTAAGCTGGGAGATTGCATGTGATTTGTAACTCTGACCTATTTTCCTCATGTTGAAAAGGATCCCAAGGTGGGTTTATATTACAGGTTTTAAATTATTTTACTAGTTATTAAACCACCATGTGGAAGGGTTGACGACTGTAGCTCTAGCAGTCCTTAAAAACAATGGCAATTTAATTAGTATAAAAGTAATATAATTTTGCAGAATACATATTTCCCAGATTTAAGAAATACCAATTTTATAATGTCCCCCCGCCACCACTAAAAAACCCCATGTCAACATAAAGTAAATGTATGTTTGGAACAAATTGCTAAAATTGTATTGTGTTTTTTTTTAACTATAATGTTTATTTCAAAGCAGTATTCCAAAGAGATGGATTTACTTTTTACTGAATTTTGCATGGTAATTTTGGAAGTTTGAAAAGCTTGAAGAGAAAAGTTTGTGTGTGTGTGTGTGTGTGTGCTCATGTCTTATACATGAGTCTGGGCTGCTAACAGTTAAAAACAGAATAAAAACATAGTAAAAGCAAATATAAAAAAACCAAGAATAATATAAAATAACACAATAAAGAATCTCAGCATAGTTAATGCCACAAAAATGGGCTCAGTCATATTATGAAGTTTTCAGTGCTCTGTGAAAGGTAAAATATGAATAGAAATTGTTATACCAGAGGCTTGTCTCTTACTGTTCTTCAATTATACAAGAAGGCTTTATTCTGTGAAGAAATCCATAACAGCCTGTGCATTTGACACATTGGATCTGTAGCCTATGATATTTGAAAATAGTAATCACTACTCTTCGAACAAATGCTCTGAATTCAACTGGAGATGTAATATCTGTTCTCTTTTATTAAAAAAAACACTGATGATAGCAAATTACATAAAAGTGTGATTAAAAGTATAAGCATAAGCATTCTCAGACTTATACCGCTACTGTCTGCATTGTGAATTATTGTAAAGTAGCATCTGACAAATACATTATTGGCAGATATCTGTCCTTCTTCCATTGTTTGCTAAGTTAGTGGTGTGCTTGATAGTGAAATGGAACAAGAAGGCAAATGCCAAAATACTCTGGACACAGATTTAGAACTTCAAATGAGAAATAAATTCTTATTGTTCAAGGAGG
Source organism: Mimophis mahfalensis (assembly GCA_032468015.1). NCBI lineage: Eukaryota > Metazoa > Chordata > Lepidosauria > Squamata > Mimophis > Mimophis mahfalensis. Next base: position 364,175 of record JANHFR010005526.1, read on the forward strand.
AGGAAGGAAAGCTCCAATGACTCTGAACTTACTTTCATCAAGCAGAAAAATCGCAGAAATGGACAGATCAATTATTAGCCAAATGAAACAGAAAGAAAGGAAGTGGAAGAAACAGTTTTCTGAGAATGGGTGAAAAATCTTTGTAACATTTGTGGCATCACCTTAGAACTGTGCACTAATCAAGGAACCGTTCAAATTCTATTGCAATGTGAGGTTATCGTTGGACAAGTAAACCTTTCTAGATTCCCTTTGCCGATAGCTTAGGAAACAAAACTATATGGTAGATACCTTAATCAAATGGTACCAAGCACACAGGCCTGCTGAGATAATTCAGTGGTGTAACAGCACTGCCATCTTTCATTAAATACTTGGCTGCTATTGGGCCAAGTACAGCTGATGGGGACTGAAATTCAACAGGAACATTGTAGATGATAATTGCTCAAGAACCAAGATTGAAATCCATCATACTAAACTTAATAATTTGGAGATGAAGGCAAATGAGGTCAGTTTCCAACACAGCATCAGGCAATATGATCATTTCACTTCACACCGGCTGCATTTTGAAATGAGTAAATCATTACAATGAATAATCTTTAGATACTCTCGCCTGGCTAACTTCTTTCCCCAAAATCTGCATAAAACAAACTTTGGATTACATCAATACAATATGAAGTTTAATGTATTATGTGTTTGTGTACATTTAGCACTTATGCATTAATTTTGAAAGAACAGCACAGACAATTTAACCTCAAAAGTAAATTTTGGCATGCCAATTAATGATGGTTAGGAGAATGTCCCCTCAGCATCAACATTTTTTTTTTTTGCAACCAGTTATGTCAGTTAAGGAGAAAACAACATCATAAAAAGCTAAAATATGCTCATATAACAGAAGAGCAACATATCAGAAAATGGAATTTTTGTTTTCCCTTACCAAATTCACACTTTTACTGATTCCCAATCACAAACAGCACAGATATAAATCCAAGTTATTTTAAAAATTAAATTCAAAGGAACTTTTGTTTAAAATAATGTATAGTTTCCAAGCATGACTTTGAAGAGAAGGCCCTCCCCCTGGTTCTAGATTTTATCTGGTTCTAGATTTTTCTTGTAATGTATGAGACTTTAAATCAATTAAGGCCAGGATATCTACTGTATGGTGATATGATATACAGTATATCAGTAATTTCCTGAGAGATGTTTTCCTTGGACTGGTAGATTCTGTTCTGCCAATCAAGAAGCCCCAACTATTAGAGATATTACTGATATTGAATGATATATTAATTGATCTTTTGTTCTGATTTTCTCTCTTTTCATATTCTTGCTAATATAGTTTCATAAGATTGCAATTTATTACTTTATTGTTCCATTTTATATTTTGCAAATCATGTAATGATTTGCAATTTTAAATCTTTGTTTAGAATAATCTTAATGACAGTCCAGATCAGAGAAGATATATAATTAGTTAACATAGCTTTAGACTTGTTAAGTTTGGTCTAGAGTACTACAGAAGTACAAAACCCTAAGCTAATATAATGAATACATAAACAAAGACCACAAAAAAAACCCCAGTTATTGATGATCATTTGTTCCTACATATTATAAAGTTCATTCCTGCATATTATAAAATTCATTCTCATAATGTTGAGAAAAATCATATGAAATGGCAGAAGTCAGTATAAACTTCCCTGTATGTTTCTTTTCAGTGCATGGGAGGCATGTACAATGATCGTCAAAGATCGTTTCACATTAGATTACCACTATAAACAATCTCACATGAATACTGCAACCACAGTTCTAATTTCCTAACTTATAATATATTGATAAAGGGCAATTTATGAATTATTGAGGAGAAATAGCACACAAGTAATGTTCTTTTGTGTAGTGACAATTTTGTCAGAAATTTAATTGTCAGGAATGCAACACATCATAATCCCTTTTTTTAGGATGAAAAGGGCAACTATATTACTTTAGTATCCAAGTATGTCAAGTTTATACATCAATTATAGTAATTCTTTTCTACTTAGTCCCATTAATGAATTCTCCGCATCTAAAATTCAGTCTACATTTTAAATTTGCTTGAACTAATATCTTGTGTCACCACTAAAATTATAAATCCTATATTTGACAGGATCTTAGAATATGAAAAAGCCAAAACTTATAAGGAAGCGAAGTTGGATAAAGAAACATTTCAACAATAGGAACTTGAATACAATTAATATTTTGAGTCCATATAAAATCTTCACAAAGCACAAATATTGCAGCGATAGGCTGCTTGTCACACAATAGTCTTTGCTTTTCTCCCCTTGTATATCCTTCACATCTTCCCAGATCTACATTAAAATACCCCTCTACCCTTGAGAGCAGAGGGAGGGAGCAACAGTAGGATTTCAACACTCTTATCCATTGTCAGATTCTAGTGGAAGGATTCCAGTGAACCAAACTCACAATATTGGCTTTGTCTCTGTCTCCCCTGCGTCATCATCTCATTCAGGTACTTAGGCAATATTAGCATTAATAGATTAAAACTTAAGGTTGATCATACTATACTGTAGTTTATCACGGTATGGAATGGAATTATCAGACAACTGATGGAATATTTTTTTATTGTCATTGTCTTCCTACACATTTAACAGTTTGTGAATCCAGGTTTGCAAGGTTTGTAGTCCACCAAATCCATATAGACGCTATCCATTTAATTTTTAAACATCAAAAATGTTATTGAAACTGAACTAAATGTAACTGAAATTACATTTTAATTTATTGTTCCAAATTTTAATTTATTGTTGTCTTTTGCTTTTATTATACTGGGGATGTTGTGGGTTCCCATCTCATCCTATATTTTTTAAATGCACACTTACAATAATCTCCTCAGCTCTCCAAGGAGCTATATTGATCATTGTACAAAGTCACCCCTTGAGTGATTCACAGAAAAGTATCCCTGACTAAGCTTTTATCTGGACAGCAAGATTTTTTAAAAAATGAACGAAAAACCTTTTTTGAATTTGGGCAAAATGTATCTAAACTATTTTACTGTTGTTTTTTTAAATGGATCTCGTGTATCACTTTCTTTGAAGGTTGCAATCCAAGGTTGCATTCTTTTAAAAGAGAAACCTAGTTTTTAACCAAATAGCCAAATAAACCAAAATGAAAGTGAGAGGTTTCTCTCTCATTTAATGCACAAAGTAACTAGATTTTCTGAAGGACTAATCCAATTTCTCAAATTTAATTTTGGAAAGATGCTACATAATATCCATTATACCAAACACTGTCCCACAGATTGGATTAGTAGGCTCCCTGGACCTGCTTATTTCTGAACTCAAAGTGCAGCACAGCCTGGTTAAATGAATTACCTGAGCAACGGAACTTCTTGCTCTTGATCTGGCTGATTCGTTTGTTGGCAAGACGACGTGGACTGCTGCACCGAGCTCCACTGGTTTCTATTGGATTATCCTGCAGGTAATCAGCCAGCCACTTCAAATGGCAGTCGCACACAAATGGATTTTGAGCTAAATGCCTGCAAGAGGGATGGGATGTTTAACCAGAAATGACCTGTGACACTGTAGTCCATCATTGTTTTTTACAAATACACAACTGAAGAGCAGAATAATTGAATCAGCTTCCAATACACCGGGTCTGGCAGAAGCTGGATGGAGTTAAGACTTGGGTGGGGGATATTCTGTGAGCCATCTCATTTTTTTTAGCTTGTTAAGTCAGCAGTGAGCCTTCTCCAGAATTAATATAACAAAGTCACTTTTTAAAGGGCATAGACCCATTGTCTACGAAAACTGGTCATGATATATTGCAGTCAATTTATCTTTTTAGAAGGAACAAATGTAAACTATTTTTGGGGTCACAAAATTAACACTTTCTAGAGATTTTATTGTAAACCAGTATACCTCAGGGCACTAGGGAAAGATATAAAAGAATCAAAGGTTTCTGTCAACAGAAAAATCAATATATTCTGTTACTCTTATTAGTATTATTTCATTGTTTGGTCAGACAAAATTTATGAATTATTTATCAATACAGAAATGTCTTTGTGGTAATTCTGAAAGAAAGAAAGATAGATAGATAGATAGATAGATAGATAGATAGATAGACAGACAGACAGACAGACAGACAGACAGACATAGAGATAGACAGAAACAAAACTATTTTAAGATAGTTGTTAGTTATTTTCAGCAACTTTGGAAATGTTAGAAGAGCTAAAACAGACACTTTAAAATCAATATATATATATTTAAAATACAATTTATAAGATTAAAATGAGAATAATTTAATAAAAATGTTTTTAAAGTTTTATGTCTTAATTACACTGAAAATGTAAATTAATAGAAGCATTTACATATAGGGTATTGTCTGCTCCTTAAGTAAGTTTAGTTAGGAAAGAAGTAGTTGAAATCTACTTTATTTATGACAATAGAAATTTCAGATTCTGCCAGATTTCACCTTCTCTTTGTTTTATAATAAAGAAAGTTAAGGTGGGACAATCCTCAATTCTTTTTCTTGCCTTCTAGTTTTTTTCAGGCTAAACATATGTTTCACTAATGGGCACCACATAACTGCTGTGCCAGAGATATGAATTTGTCCATTATTATTCTGTTTTAGTTTACTTTAATATCCCCAAATGTGGAAAGCATCATAAAGTTTAAAGATGTGAAAATGATTTTGAATGATAGATGAAATATGAGGAATATATCACCATACAGCAAACTATAGATCTGCTATGTGTGAGATATAACAAAACAAATTATTCATTTTGAGTGGAAAGCTGCCCCAGATTTACAATCTTGGATTGATGACTGTTGACTCTCTACTTATGAGTTTGTTATTTATTAATGTAATCGAAAGATTGATATATGTTGCTTCTATCAAATCAAGGTTTAATGCTGTATATTCTCATTTATTTTTGGTTGTCTTTTTTCATACTAAAGCAATATAATAAAAATGGGGTATAAACGTATAAACACAATTGTTTCAGGAAAAATACCTTCTGTTTGATGATAGCTTTTGATTAAACAACTAACTATAAACATTTAACAATTATTCATGTTCCTCAACTTGAACTGTATAATCTCCATGCTGGGGTATTTAATTATGGAGTGGAAAGATGCAATGCTCTAAGCCAGGACTGTCAAACTCCCGGCCTCTGGGCCAGATGCATATGCGTTGGCCATGCCCAGGCCCGGTTTAGCAAAGGAGAAAAAAGTCCCGATATGTCACATGACACCACAGTGATCACATGAATTTGAAACTTCTATTCCAACCCATGAATTATTATGGTAAGCTAGTATACATAAAATGGCTCATTACTTAGACAAGGTATCATTTTGAAGAAGTTCCAAATGACAGCCACTGATACAACGATTTTGTGAGAAGATGTTGTAAGCCTAGATGGCATTTGGATGCCAATTAATAGAAGGCACAACCACATAAAATTTCAACAATTTAAATTGATCAGAAGAGTGGAAAGAAGCAAATAGTCATAAAAACCTAACCTAGCTAGATTCTTCTAGTAATATTTTACCAAAACACTCTGATGGAGCCAAGCAGACTAGGGTCCCCCCCCCCCATTGTTTAAAAAATTTCAAACTTTTTCAGTGAATCCAAGAAACTGTCAAGAACTGGTGCATATATCATGTAAAAATTAAACAATGTTGATCTTCCCTTAATCCTTGCATCTTGATACTATCCTTTAGCATAAGACATAATGAAAACAAATATGTTTCAAAATGAAAAAATAATATTTTAAGAGCTACATAATCAAAAAACGTATGAAATATGGTAGTATAACTTGGGGAGAATAATTGAAATGAAATTAGATTATCTCTGAAAAACACCATTTTTATTAGCTCTGAATATTTTACTTGCACAAAGACATTGAGGAAAAAATACTAAAGAGATATAATCTAAGAACAAGACACAAGGAAGTTGGAAATCCATTTTTGAGATGATGTAACTAACAAGAACAAGTAATTAAGGAGAAAATGTTTGACAAGATGTAACATATCTGGATGTGCCTATTGCTCATTTGAGTTTGCTGCATACTTACTACAATTCTCTGTGAAACTGGAATGTGCCACACCTACAGCGGTATAATGCAATTAAATCTAATTAATTGAATCTGCTGCAGAATCTATTTCTGTCAGTGTAATGTTGATGATGAGTCTCCTTACCACTGAATTCACTTTTGCCATATGATATCAACATTATTGATAGAAGAAAATATTTGTACCTCAGGGCTGAAGTGTGGGGTCCTTGGTGCTTCCTGAGCTTGGTTGCAGATGTTTCATTACCAAACTAGGTAACAATATTGGTGATAAAACAGAGTGAAGTTTGCTCTCTGTTTTCGGTATATACAGTATTAATGGTTTCCTTGATAGTATTGGTGTAAGTGTTCTTGGTCTTTCCTTGATTAGAATGCTGTTTACTGTTAGCTTGTTTGTCTGAATTGTTAATTCTTTGATTGGGTTTACTTTTTGATAGTTGGTCTAGGGTTAATGATGGAGTTAATCGCTGCTCATCTGGGTATTAACTGCTCCTGAGGAGGGGTTTTAGTCTGTTTCATTTTGATTATCTCTAAAAAATGATCTATCTCTACAATCAATCTCTAGAGAAAATTAGTCAATTAAAGAGATTTGAGAAAGCATGCAGAAAAAACAGAGGGGAAAAGATTTCTTCATGCAAGTGGGCCTGACAATGTTGGATTATGCCTAAAATGGGAAGATGTTATTAAGTACCTTGTGTAGCTGCCTGAAATGGAACCAGGCTCCAGAATTTATTTATTTATTTATTTATTAGATTTTTATACCGCCCTTCTCCCTAAGGACTCAGGGCGGTTTACAGGGCATTAAAAAACATAAATACAAAAATTAAAATTAATTATAACGAACACGCCCTCACAAACAATTAAAATCAAGAGCTAAAATCCCCTCAGACCAGGCCGGCAGAATGAGTAGCCAACACTTCCACCATTGATACAACACAGAAAGCTTTCTTTAGAATACTAGTTTACATCTTAGAAAAACCAGCAATAGCAAAGTAACCACCCAATAACAAGAAGCAGATTTGTGATCATTAAAAGATCATTTAAAAGAGAAGCAAAAATTTACTCTCATATGATGATGTATGGTACTTTTAAAAAAAGTTAGGGAAAGCAGGTTTCTTGAATTCTTTCCATTCCTTTACAACCAACAGCCATAGTAGGCATTTGTATATTTTTGTGTGTGACAAAAACTCAATCTGTGTGATCTAATAAGCCCAGATCTGGCAGTGTAAGGGCTGCTCTGGGTTATATGACCAAGCTGGGCGGAAGGAGAAGCGTTCAAGTATACAGCAGCCAACAGCATTTTCGGTTGCTGCCGAACTGCTTCCCCTACATTTCCAACATTCTATTGGGTTGGAAAAAATACCAGTGGAACTTTTTTATTGGATTGTGCTTTTTGGCAACTGTCAAAACATAAATCCATAAATCTGTTTTTAAGTTCTCTGATTGTCTTAAACCAAGAATGAAAGTAGCATAGAACATAATTTTCATGTTTGAATTAAATAAAGAATATGGTACAAAAAGTAGAATTTGAAATAATGCCAGAAATTCTGCCATTATTCTCTTTATTTCAGTATTTTAACTGCTTTCTGTTATGTCATTTGTCTAATTTTCTATTGTTTATACTTCTATAACTTGCTTTTGTATGTGTGTGAAATAGAAGCATTTAAATGTTTGGTTTCTTCCTCTACTATGCTTCAGAGTTAGCAGTTTGGGCAGGATCAAAGATTAAGGTAAGACACTCATTTGTGGAACCATCTATAGGACGCATTGCCTGAGGAAGATGGAAGAACACAGGTATAATATTACTCGATACTCACAATGTTTGAATTGACTGAAGAGGAGCAAACAGTCCTTTGCTGATAGTCTGCAGTTTATTATCATAGAGAGATAACAAATTGAGATTATGCAGATCTTGAAATGTGTTTACTCTCAGGCAGTTGATCTTATTTGCATTGAGAAGCCTGAAAACAAACAACATATTTTTTTTTCAATACATACACTCTTGAAAGCAAGATTTAAGAGATTAGTCTTGGACAAAATGCTATACATAATATGGAATTAAAACCTTCAGTACTGCTATTTATTGATCAGATTATTAATTAATTGGTTTGCAGCCTTACAATTTTTTTCCAAAATGACTTACAAGTTAAACCTATGTAACAACATTATCAATATAATAACAAACCCTCTTAAGAATAATGTTGTTTATAATATTCAGTCACAGGTGAAATAGGAGCCACTTTGATGTACTTAGAAAGGAAGTACCACAATCTAGAGTCTGTCATTGAAAATCTGTTATCTTATGGACTCACACAACATTCCTGTGCAATGATTTCCACCATTACACTGGAAGGTCTCTCACAATTATATTTGGTTCTGAAATCTCAAAAACTCTCACTTTTAAGACCAATTTTATAGCAACAGCAATAGCACTTAGACTTCATAATACTTTACTGCACTCTCTAAGCAGAGAGTCAGCATATTGCCCCCAACAATCTGACTTCTCATTTTACTGATCTTGGAACAATAGAAGTCAATCTTGAGCCACTGAGCAAGCCCCTGGCAGTCAGCAGAATTAGCCTACAATACTTCATAGCCTACAACCACTACACCACCATGGCTCAAAACATTTGTCATTTCAAAAAAATCCTGCTACAACATTCTCAAGAAATATATTCTCCAGTTAAACCCTTTTCAAGACATGCCAAAGAAATAGATGAGATAATCAGCAGACTTTCTGCACATAATTATATTCTTGACTGATTGATTAATGTGACTATTACTTCATCTTTGCATTTTAGAAGAATGGGATAATTGAAAATATCATTAATTGATAATTAGTTCCCTAACGTGTATGATAAAAATATGAGCTGAAGGATAAAGAAACTATATGGCTATAGTTACAGTTTAGTTCATTACAGTCAAAAACCAGTACAAGTAATGAAGAAGACCATAACTAGCATGTAATAGATGAGATCCAGGATATATCTATGTTGAACAGCTACAGAGATTCTCAGTCATACAGGTCATGGTTGTCGCAAAGATCCTTTTAAAGAGGCAACTGGACTTTCTAATTTTCTTTGAAGATGTTTCGCTTCTCATCCAAGAAGCTTCTTGAGAGAGCTGAAAGAAGCTTTGTGGATGAAAAGTGAAACATCTTCAAAGAAAAACCAGAAAATCCAGTTGCTTTTTGAAAAAGCACCTTTTGGGACATCTATGTTGAACCATACTGGAAACATTAAAACTATATTAAACATAATAAGATCTACAAGTACAATGAACATATAAAATTTAAGACAGGATGGGAAGGCATTTATAGAGTGAGAACTTATAGAAAATATAATATAGAATATAACATCTAATGAGTAAAGTCTTCTGTAACCCACTTGAATGTACAAAGCATCAAATATATAATATACTCTATTCACTTTTTGAAGAAGTTTCTATGAGAATCTTGTTGATTGTATTCCTATAGCATTTGCTCTCACCAATGCTTCTGATCTAACATGACAAACAGTTTAAAAATACCAAGACTGCTATTAATCTAGTACCCATTGGTACTAGTTTAATCACTGCCTGGCCATACACTCAGCCTAGTCTACCTTACTGGATATTATGAGGATTACTAAGTAAATATATATGTTGTGTTTTTGAAGGAAATGTAAAAACGTATAATAAACAAGCAAATTAGTGAGATTAGGCATGCATTTAAAAAATGGTGACTTTATGTAAATGCATACTTAAAAGAAATACATTTATAGTCTTATTCTGTTTTCATTCCAATAGTTCTTAAGACTACTATTTTCCAACATTTGCCAATGTATTTACACAGATAGCCCACCATCAGGCTGAAAAATCAATGATGCAAAAGGGTAAATGATTTTCAGTTTCTCCATTAGTCCTTATAAGAATTAGGTCTAGCTAAATTTCACATTAGATATCTTAGTACATCACTTGGGATAAACATCTGTGTAGAAACAAAAATATATCACTGTACATCTTGCTGGTTGTGTTCAATGGAAAACACTACGAAGTAAGTTTAAAAATAAAAGCAGCAAAGATATATGTGGGCAATCTTTGGCTAAGTCAAAATGCTTATATGCAATTAAAAGTTATACTGGATTTAGAAAAATATATTCAGTTTATCTTTACATAAGTTTCCATTACAGTCAAAACCGATTCTTTCACTTGGCAGCTTGTGAAGTATATACAATAAAGTATAAAAATTAAAAGCAATATATAGTTGAAAGCACCAGAGCTATTTTTATCACACTGATGGAGAATAGTAATTCCTTCTCCTTTTGGTGACAATTACTTTGAGCTTTTTAATGGGAAATGGTATTTAAAGATTATAAATAAATAAATTCTAGTTCAGAGATAAACATCTGAATGAGGTTTGACAGTGGCTGCCACAGAGTACATACCACCATGACTAATCCAATTTACTATCATTAAGCACTATAATAGCAGTAATTATTGTACAGAGCTCAGTGTTTTAATATTATCAGCTAAAAGGCAGAAAAAACTATATAGGAAGACTCTGAGAAATAACTATTCAAACTATGTGAATTTATTTTCAAAAATAGTATGAAAAGTTTTCCGATGATATACTACCACACTTAAAATATATGCGTATAAATTAGCATTCTTGGTAATATTCTATCATATTTTCTATTCTTGTTTTTTAGTTATAAAAGTACAATTCTTCAGTTTATTACTTAGGAAATATAATTTTTTGCTAGCTTACACCCCACCAGATTCAAATAATTTTTGATTTTTGAAAAGTTGAAAAAAAAATGTCACTTCTTTTTATTTTCTTTCTTTCCTTTTTCTCCTATACATCTGGCTTGTTTCAATTCTGCATGGTTTGGAGAACTGGCAAACTGGACCACCAGCTGGCCCTACCCCCACCTGTTTTTCAGGCCATTTTTAGCCGTTTTTTGGGGGGGGAAATGGCCTGAAAAAGCCCGCAAATGACCTGAAAACAGCCTGTTTTTCAGGCTGTTTTCAGGCCATTTTTGGGCCATTTTCAGGCCAATTTTGGCTGAAAAAATGGCCTGAAAATGGCCCAAAACAACCTGAAAACAGCCCCAAGATGCTCTTGGGGGCTCTTTTCAAGCCATTTTCAGGCCCATTTTGGCTGGGAAAACGGCCTGGCTTTGGGGCTGTTTTCAGGCCATTTTCCCAGCCAAAATCGGCTTATAAATTAAAAATATCTTAAGAAAAAATAATCTTACTAAATACTAAATTAACCAGAAAAATGTTTCAAACTGTCCAATATTGGATTCTGTTATTCAAAGATCTAGCTAAAAAGTACAAATTTGCAAAATCTTAAGTATAAATTAAAAGTTAAGTTTATACCATTGAGCTGTTAAAAATATATCTTAACAATGTGAACAAGTCCAATTACACTGTCTAAAAATAACTATTAAAAAAGGAGTAGTACTAAAGTAAACTAAAAGTTAGAATAGAAATCCTTTGTTGTTGTTAGTCGCAAATATAAACTGACAGTAAACCACACTCCTTGCTAGCACTGATGATATTACCTAGTTTGGGCAATGAAATGTCTGCCACAAAACAAGCCAGCTTAGATAGCACTGAAGACCCCTCAAAATTGGAATTGTCAACTATTGTTGCAAAGGTACTTGTCCACCTCCTAATTAAAAGAAAAATCTCTATAACTTGAATTCTACATCTCTGTGTGTTGACAATAGCATATGGAGCATTTTACAATGGTTTAAAAGAATATTTCATGATACTTAAAGAAGAACATACCAGTAATTACATCAGTTACCAGCAAAAGCAGTATAGGTAGTCCTTGACTTACAACAGTTCATCTAGTGACCGTTCAAAGTTATAACGGCACTGAAAAGGTGACTTATGTCTATTTTTCCCCTAATCAGAGCAAAATTCAGATGCTTGGCAACTGGCCCACATTTATGACAGTTGCTGTGTTCCAGGTCATGTGATCCCCTTTTGTGACCTTCAGATAAGAAAAGCTAATTTGGGAAGCCAGATGCACTTAACAATCATGTTACTAATCATGTTAATAACTGCAGTGATTCGCTTATAAATGTGGCAACAAAGGTCGTAAAATGGGATAAAATCCATTTAACACATGTCTCCATTAGCTGCAGAAATTTTGGGCTCAATTGTGGTCGCAAGTTGAGCACTACCTGTGTACAATCTAAGAGAGTTTTTCCTCACATATTGAATAAAACAGAAACTGCAAATATGATTGTAGTAAATTATCAGGTGTCTGAAACAATGATTACTTATAATTCCACTGCAAAAATTACAGTTCAGTATTATGAAGGGTCAACGATATATGGTTGGAGCTAAATAACATATACCCTTCAAAGCACTGTGAATGTATTGTTTATCAAAATGGTAAGCAGTTCAAGACCAGAATCTTTTGATAACATTGTGGATTCTGAAGATCTGATGATTTTATAACGTTTTGTAAAATTGTTTCAAACTAGTCATAATCCAGCAAGAAACTGATGTACATGTTACCAAATATCCATTTTTCTTAAATTGCCAAATCAATCATGACATTTCATATTTTTATGGATTTACACACTAGTCTTCTCAACCAACAATAAACACATTAGTGAAGTTTCAGTGTACAAGGTCATTATTTAGCATTTGTATACTCTGTGTTGAAATAAAAGAAACTAGGATAATACTCACAATAACTGTAAAGATACAAGCCCATCAAAAAGGCCCTTGGGAATCTCTGTGATCTTATTTCCATAAAGCACTCTGAAATAAATAAATAAATAAATAAATAAATAAATAAATAAATAAATAAATAATAATAATAAAAGGACAAAATAAACAGTATCCTCGCATCTAATGCTTATGAAGAATTGTCTCTTGAAACACAAGCTTTCCTTTCCACCTAAAAGCAATATTAAAATAAGACTTTCAAATAAATAAGACATTTAAAACAGCCTTCTAGGCTGAAAATACTTTTCAGAATTTACTGAGGTTTTTATGCTTCTTTTGAAGTATTGCATGATACGCTGTTATTTGAAACTTCGAATGTGATACAAAAGGGTCATAATTTGTTACAGAATTGGCATGAAATTTCCAGTGAATTGAAAATAATTCATTTATTATTACAGCCTTATGGAATTGTGTTTGCTCAGGATTGCCATTTGGTTTATCAATCGGATTATGTGGGATAGTTGCAAATCCCAATGGTGTATTTTCCCTTTTGCTTGTCTTCAACTGTCCATCAGAGGAAATTAGGTGAAGTTGTGTGTCACTTCATAATGCATTATAGAACTGAAGAAAAGCTTGCAAAGCTAGAGTATCACTTACTGTTTGAGCTTATTCAAAAAAGGCACACCCTTAAAATCTGAAACCCAAAGGAATGCATACATACCACCTTCCCTAATTTGAATCAGCATTGGAAGGAACATCTTATCATAATTGTGCCATTTCAAAATAAGCAGCAGCATTATGTTTCTGTTTCATGAAGTGCCATTCATTGGTGTGTTTATTCAGACATAAGCCCAGCCGCTTCAGTTGGGTTTAAAATTGCATTATTTTAGAGTAGTTCCACTTTTGCCAAAACAAATATTAGGATTAAAAATTCAAGTGAAGCATGAACACTTTTGAGAGACTTTCTTTTGACATTAAGATACCAGGATGTGTCTTGTTGGAATAACACTTCCTGGCCAAGAAGGGATTGCTTGCCTTTTTTTTTTGCATTGCACATATTTACCAGTGCACAACTCATTGGCTGGCAAAGCTATGTACTCCCCAGAACATTTTAATGCATCCGGATCAGAGAACAATGGTTAGTATTTGCCTGCTGCTCCATATATGCTGATATATTTATGCAGCATACCAGTTAATTGAACCTCAAATTCATCAGTTTTTCCAATTAACTTTTTTCCCCCTTATTTGGAGACATTTACAAATACCTTGTTTAAAAGTCAGATTAGCATATCCTCAAACCATCTATTCAGGCTTTTAAAGACCCATAAATGTTAACCAAGGAAATGTAGAGGGCAGTAGTAAGAAGCTTGACAGGCCTGCACATTCTGAAACTAAGCAAAGCCTGTAGGGGAATGTTGGATATTTGTAAAGTCCAAGAATAAATGTTATATTTATAGAATAGAATACATGAAACAAAATTCAGCCTAGTCATTCAAGGTAAAAATGATCACTGCAAAAGGATACCATTTCATTCATTCAACAGCATCTAATATTCCCTCATTCATTAAGTGATAATGTAAATGGGAAAGATACACCAAATACTAACCATATCAACCAACTTATTCTGTTTTAAAAATTGGCCAAAAGAGAACCGTTCTATAGGGTGAAGCAATTTTTTACCATTACACGAATGGGCTGAAATAAGGCAGAGTGAAACTTGAGCTGAGAGGCTGAGATAATGGGTTTGCTGAGGGAAATTCCCACTAATATTCAGTGTTTTGACCATTTATATCTTTATTACATTATCACTGAAATTGGTAGGCTTCCATATCTGTCTTCAGTGATCACAGGATTATGCAGAACAAATGCAATCATAAAGGCACAAAGAAATACACAGTTTGATATTTTTATTTCAGTATAAATACCTTGGGACTTAATGCCCTAGCTCAGGGGTAGGGAACCTTGGCTCTTTTATGACTCATGGACTTCAACTCCCAGAACTCTTCTTCTTCCATGCTGGCTCA
>JANHFR010005531.1:6873-18162 GCA_032468015.1 Mimophis mahfalensis
CACATTGCCGTCATATGGGGAAAATGTCATATGACGGTAATGTGACACCGCAAGTTTTACACCCATGTAATAGATCTTTTCATTTACAAAAAGCATGAGTGAATTCACACAGACGCTTTTTAAGACAGAAAATATCCACAGAATTAACACTTGCAAAGCCTCTATTTTTAATGTTTCTTTCATTTCTCTTGTATTATTCCAAAAATGCCAACACTCTTCCCTCCCTCCATCTCTCTCTCTCTCATACACCCACACATGCATTAATGAGTCATATCACACTACACAGAGGCCCAAAAACTTTCATGGACAGACTAAGAGGTAGAAAAAGAAAGGAATTAAAATCCATCTTTCTTCTTGTGTTATTCTCATTCCTCTTCCTTTAAAAACCTCTCACTTTTCATTTTTGTTGCACATTCTCTGTCCTGGTTAGCATGACAGCTAAAAGTAATGATGCCCAAATTCCATATTATCCTGCTCTGATTTGTGAATTTTAATTATTTGATTGTAAGTACATGGTAGCTGGATCTAGCCTAGGACTAATTCATGGGGTTAGTGCTGAGGGATGGGGGAAATACCATTTTCTATCTGCCATTTTCTATCCATATAATTATCGTTCATAATTTATACATCTCCAAATACTGCAGTATAATTCTTCAGATAGATATTTTTTTTACGAAATGCATGAAAACGTTTGTATCACAGAGAAATTGTCTACCTTGGTGAAAAGTATAATGAATAATAGATTCTGTTGGGAACAATTTTGCAAAATATAAAAATGAGGCACACTGTTGTGCAAAAATGTATATAATTTGAGACTATCTTAAAATATCTTATAGACATTCATATATTTCAGATTTCTTAATTAAGGTAGAAAGCAAACAAACAAAAACAAGATTTTTGTGGGGGAAATGGGAAATTGTGAGAAGCCAAGAATGGAAAATTAATCATTTCCTAGTTTCTACTTTATGTTCCCTTGCTTTCTGAAGATGGAGCTGCAAATAGATAAGGTGAAAGGCTTAATTAAGTTGCCACTGTCCTTCACAAAGTTCATTTCACTGCTACACAAAGGGCATTTTTAGGATAAGCCTAATAAGATTACTATTTCTATATACAGATGAGTAAGCCCGGAAGTCCTCTTAGTGACCTTTTACACAGTAGGAAAATAAGGTTGTTTTATTTAATACATACAACAATGCATGATATTAAACTCTAAGAAGAGATTCCCCCTATTTTTATGCTACAGGGAAATGCTCCTTATTTGAAAAATGAAATTCCTAAACATGAACCTTAGGAATATATATCATACTGTCATATTTATACAATCCTAAGTAAGACATTTTGGACTCTGCTTCCTAGTAAACCATTATCGAACAGAGTTACTCAGAATCATGGAACTGTTCAGTTCAAATGGGCTGTTTAAGCCACAAATCTCTGCTCAATGCAAGAATCCAAATTAAATATTTCCAAATCTCTGCCCGAGCAAGTATATCTCTCTGGGTAATTGCTTTCATTGTCAGGCATGACACCTGTCTGCTCTGAATAGAACAGACTACCAGAAAATTTGGAAATTCCCCAAGTTCCTTTTAGTTGAACTAGTTGGATATGTTATGCATCTTTGGATTCATCAAGTGGGCCAGCCCAAAAAATTGCTGAATCCCACCTAAGTCACAGGTAGTTACCAGTCACAATTGGATTAGGTATGATCAGACCATGCCAACCATACGGGTGATGGAAATCTCACTCTCTGGATCTCAAGTCTGCTCAGAGATAAACACAAGATTTAAAATGTGACTGCCCAAATTACCTGAGATGAATTGGCATTGACATTTGGAGGTCATGAACCTTTGAACTTTACTGGAGGGCAAGCAGGTCAAAATCTCCCAAACCAAAAGGTTAGATACTTCACTTAGAGACCAGTGTTAGGAAAAAAAATTTTTTAGCTCTTCAGGAATTTATGTTTAGCAATATGGTATGCCTCTAGATCTAGAATCTGTGTGGTGAGACCATCATTGTAATGAGAGTAGACAGTTTTTGTGAGATTTATATAGAAGGGAGAAAGACATAATTAGCCTGGATTACCTAATGAAATAGTCAACCAAATGAATTTAGTTATTTAGTCCCTTTAAGTTGGTTGAGCTGGGGGATGGGCTATTGCTTTTTTTTTTTTTTTACATTGGCAAATCACACATCGGGCAACTTTTTATGGCATGATCACCAAAGTCTGGTATTATTAATTCACTCAGATGGTCTTCATGTATCAATAGGGCCCCCAAGAATCTCTTGATAACATTCAAAGGCAAACATATATTTAAAAGTTTCCCAATTTGCAGGGAAGAATATTGTTTTACAGAACAGTAGATTGGAATGAAACTTGCAGGATGTAAAAAAAAACAACATGTTAGCCCAAACCACAGATTTACCAGGAGTATCAAACATGAAATTAACCATGGACCATTTAACCATTTAACACAATGCATTCAAACTAAAAGTCCCTTTTCGTCCAGTGATTTGCCTTTCAACTTGATGCTTCATATGGACATTATTTTGACACATCGTAAAGAACCAATCTTTCACACAGTTTGTTAGCAAGATGATGACAACTGGTAAATTAGGATTTGCATCTTGAAACTGCACGCTGCAGCTTGGAAGTCTGTAAGAGCAATGAAGATTTAGAAACAGTACCAAATATATGGTAGTTGGTTCTCCAATAATTTATAATTCAGCCATGCATGCATATTTATTAATTCTGTCTTATTCAGCATGCTAAAAGCCCTTAAATTATTGTGTGGCTCCCTAGCAGAAATAACTAGTATTTTCTCTTTAGCCTTCTCTTAAATATTTATACCTGAAGGGGGCTAAATGAAATGGCTCATGGAGCTTAGACTAGGAGCTTTTTTCTAACAATCAATTGGAATCATTGGGAAAAAACTAGCGGGGGGCGGGACTTCCTGTAACTTTGATCCATTATTCTCAATCTTCTACTCTTAAGGTGATAAATAGATTTTCACTTTCTTAGAGCCATTCCTTCATGTCTTTGAAGAATACTATAATATTCTATTTTATATATAGCTTTTAATTTTATTGTATGGGCAATGCTACATTGCCAACACAGCTGTGACTAGTTTGCTAATACTGTATGACAGAAATTCCTAACCCCTGGAGTGCAGCCCATTAACAGGCCTTAAGCTTTTCAGAACCAGACCACAGAAGTGGCAGGCAAATGTGCGCACACACAGATCCCCACTCATGCAAGTAGCTCATACAAATTGAGCTGTGCACCCATGCTTGCCTGTCCCCCTGCCCTGCTGGTCTGCTGTATGATATTGTGAGAAGGACTCAAAAAGGAATTTTGCACCAGTAACAATCAGACCTGCTTTTCCCACACAGATATTTTGGGATTTAACCTACAGGGTGGAACTATAGCGTCCTTTGACTGTTCATTTGCACAAGAAGTTTGTTTATTTTCTCTTCCTACAGTTTTACCCCTAACTCTCATTATCTGCTTTATTAATACCTTTCATTGCCAGCTGAATAAATCAACCTTAAAAAAAAAAGAAGCAGAGCTGCGTGTTAAACCAAAAATGGTTTATTTTCTTGGTTTTCTTCCATTTCAAAAAACCACAAAAAAATTCACATGACAATTCACCAAAAGTTGCGACCTCTTTCCCCAAAAGTATGGATTTAGGGATGAATAAGAGTGATTTCTGAAATCATACTTGCCTAGCACAATAGTTTTCTTGAAATGTATTTGAATATAAGTCAAACATCAGAGCAACAGCCCATAATAGTTTTCTCCTTTCCGGAAAACATACATTTTTGCATCCAATTTATAACACATATTCCTTTGTAAAATAAATTTTGATGGTGATTATGATTTTGTGATCCCTGAGTTTAATCAATTCCAGAATTGCCAGGTGCATTGCAATTTTTTTAAAAAAAAAATCAAATCAGTACCCAGATTTCAGCCAACATGTATTTTGAGTCTCTTTGGAATATATCAATGCAGCATTTGGTGGAATTACTTTTTCTCATTCATCCTTTAGTGTGAATGACTTTAGTACCCACCAACCTTGCTCCAGAAAGACAATGTTGAGCAAAGCAATCCCAGTATGAGGAAACTATGAATCATTCACATTATAGCTTCTCTTGCCAACCAATACAACAAGCATCTTCCATTAGCTCATGAGGATTCCAATTATATCACAGTCCTCTTTATTAATCCCAGTGAGGAAGCATGGGAACCAGTTGTGTGCCATCCAAAGTATTACATATCTCACAACATTACCAGTAATCAAATCATCAAGGACTTACAATAGCTGGAGGAGTAGCTCAAGTACTGCTCATTTGATTGCTCTAAAGCTTGTTCCAAGGGATTCACTTTTGCCCATGTACAGATTAGAGCTGCAATCTTGTACATACTTAAATTCAATCAAGCTTGCAAATACTGTGCTATAACATTTGTCTCTTATTGATACTATTTATAAAGCAATGACTCAGCCTTCCCCAATCTGGAACCCTCCAGGTGCCGTGAGTGCATGTCTTCACATGCCTAATCATAATGAAGGGTCATCAAACTGAACAAGCTTGAAATGGAATTTATTGAAAGCACTACAGGTTTCTGGGTTTTTTTCCTCTGTATCATCTCAAGGTCAGGTATTAATATAAGACTCCAAATAATTCCACTTGAAACAGCAGTACAGTCAGGTAGAAAATACTCTTCTTTCAATCTGGAGCACCCAAGAGAAAAATTAGGGGCCCAGGGGAGGCCTTGGGTTATAATCTACTAACTATACACACCCATACACAAACACACATCTTTCATTTTTATTTAATTGTTCCCTGTCTGCACCAAGCATCACATCTGGAAAATATTTACATTGAAAGTTAACCTTTCTTTTTAACCAGGTTATATTTTCTTGGCTCTTGAGATTAAGTCAGGCATATACAAGGAATAAATCTTAAAATTCATATTTATATTATCGTTATCCCAGATCTCGGGGTAATTAAAAGCAATAAAGTGAAAACCAGCTGTGCAATATTTTCTGATTCCAAAGTTTAATTCAAGGTAATTTAGAGACATACTTCATTGTAATCGATTTAATATACTAGACAATGCAATATAATTACACACTGTGATGTAATGAAGTTAATAAAAATAACATTAAGCGTCCTACAGATAGACCAGAAAAATTGCTGTTAAATGAGCTGCTCTTCTCTCGGGGAACCCTAAGAAATGTATAGGGCTATAATTTGGCCTCGCCCAATCTTGTTTCCCACCCCAATATGTTTCAATGGCAACTCCAGTGAGCATTCGGGAAATTTGGGAAGTTGAAGTCCCAAGGGATCTGGAGGGCTGAGAAAGGCTGCTGTAAATAAATGTACATCCTAGAATTCCTTGAGGAAGCCATGATAGTTAATACAACCATAATATCTGCATCAATTGTTGGCCGTTGTGAGTTGGCCATGGCAAGTGGCCATTGGCGAGTTGACTGTAGTGAATTATCATAGACCAGAAGCAATGGTGGTGAAAAATAAGCATTCATTTTCATTTCTTTGGGCTTAGCACAAGCTACTAGGCATTGAAAGGTATTCAAACTGGGAGAAGAGAAAGCAGCTAGAATACAATATCTCTGCACAAGTTGTGGAAGATTTCCAATTTTTGTGCGAGGCTGAGGGGTGTCAAAATTGGGTTGTGTATTTTTCCAAATGCCCAAAATAAACCTAAACAAACAGAGGCAAATTTCAAAAGGATGTGTTCAAAGTGTGCATGATCTAATGCTGACCTTAACATTCAGACTTTTGAGCACCCTACGGTACTATTACTGTATCGCCCATTGGCAATGTGGTAATTAAGACCCATCAGTTTTCAGTATTTCCTTTTTGTACACTATGATTTTCAAGGGTATATAATTTAACCAAAAATGCTGGCATTTGTGTGCCCCCATCTTTAGATTTCTTCCTTAGATTTAGATAACTTGAAACTCTTATTACAGGCAGAAAAGGGGAAGAAGGGAAAGCAGCACAATGCTTAAGATTGCCCTTTTGAAAAAAAAAATAGGCTATTTGTAAAATTTATACGGGATCAAGTTGAATAGTCCATTTGTCAGTCTTTTTAGGGACCATGTTTATGCATCTTTCTGCCTCACATTTGATGCATGAGTGAAATAACAACTCACAGAGCTTTATCACCTCTAATGGCATTATTTTCAGGGCATGCTTTAAGAGACTAAGTTATTAAAACAAGGTTATCAAGCTAAGAGAAATCAAGTGATGCTGATATATGTAGGAAGCAGCTCATAGTTCAATTCCCATATCAAGCTGTTACTTGATACACAGCTAAACAAAGAGCACACAGCTTTGGATATCTATACCACACAGTTTTTAGTAAGAGTTGATAGTTCATAGTTAGCTAATTTAACCCAGTATGCTTTTAATTTATTAATTAACCCACTACGCTTGCTTCCCATGACATAGTACACTGCATATTAGTTATTCATGTCGAGTTCCTACCTTACACTAAGTAAAATTGGGGTTGGCTTTTCTGGAATCTGTAGCTAGTAGATCATACCTATATTGGAGACCACTGAAAGTCTAACAGTTCTGGACTAGACTGCGAAGTTGAGCAAACATTTCAGAAGATAACAGTGGCAAACCATGTGAAGCATGGGTGCATCCAAGTAGTGTCAATCTAGATCAGGGGTCGGCAACCGACGGCTCTGGAGCCACATGTGGCTCTTTTAACCTTCTACTGCAGCTCCTTCCTTTCATCCCTCTGCTGCAAAGAGAAGCAGCCGCTGCCATCGCTATTGCCACCTCCATGGCCTGTCCACTGCTCTCGGAGCGCCTTGCACAGCACAGTGAAATTCAGTGTTTCACAATCGGGAAGTTGGGATCCCCTCCTCTCCTGGAGCCCATTATGACACAGAGCCACAATGCCCGCTCCACTCTCCCCTGGCAACAGCAGCAGCATTGGCCATGGCATGGGGCGAGCCAGTGTCTTGGAGAGGGAAGCAGGTCATGTGTCCAGCACTAACAAAGGCCAGAAGTAGCTTCCTGCTGTTTCCTGCTGAATGTGGCATATGACAAGCTATGATGGGCAATGCTTTTTACCATTGTAGACCCCTACATCGGGAGGATGCTGAATTAGGGAATGTTTCTCTGTATCTTCGTTGTCATAAAGTCCATACCTAATATGTCTGGAATACTGATTACTTTTAAATTGCTAGCACTGGATCATAGTGGCTACTAGAATTCATCTAATGTTGGTTTCCCCTGAAGGAAGTTTTTCTGTACTGAAGAACCTCATAGTTATTAAAAACGGTAACCTAGGCAAATTGGCTCACTTTTCTCATATTATAATTACAAACTTTGGGATAAGGGATGCCAAGTTTATCATAAAAAAAAATGTGCATGGATGGAATGGAAACTTAAAAATAGCTCAAGACATACATTGTGAATGTGAATGTGATTCTTTCATGTCTTTATAGACATAACTATGAAATCGACTGTATCAGTGGCACCACTGCTTTGCTAATGTTTGTCCACAAAAATGCCTATCCCAAAGCAACTGATAATGGCTCTTTACAGATATTTTATGCTGAATGCATAGCAAGTGAAGTTAGTTCATAGAATGATGCACACTGAATTTTCTTTCATGTGTGAGATGAATATGGACATAAAAGGCAGTGCAATGAAATGTCTATTCTATTTGGTCACAGTGTGATGTGAAATGTGTACTTCATTAATGTACATAAGCAAGAGATGGTATAGGAAGATCATGATCATGAGTTTTGCCATAGCTGTAAAAAAATACATGTCTTTAGCAACTAATACCATTTCATTTGCATGCCAACTAGCTATTTGCTTTGTTAGTCCCATTTTATGCTAATAAACATGGATGGCTTTCTTTAGGCTAATAAACATTCATAGCTTTCAAATGTTGTTTTTCATTTTTGTATGTTTGAAATATTGACAAGAGTAACTGCTTGAAGGAAGCAAAGATCTGATGTCATCTTCCACTTCTTGTCATCTTAGAGGTCCTTTACTTGTTTTCTATGATCTCATCTTAGTACAAAACACAGTCTAATCAATGTTGTGATTCTGGAATGTCATAACATCACTGGAGGGATCCCAAAACTTTAGTAATCCCAGTTCGTATAAATAATGTGTGCCTTTTCCTAACAGCTAACTTGATAGTATCACTAATTTTAAAGAAAGGGTTAGGGTTAGAGTGTGAGTCATGTATTCAATGCTAGAAGCAATCATCACACTGATGGGATGTAACACCCCAGTAGGTCTGTCCGATGTCACCTTCTATTTATAAATCCACTTCATCCATTTTCCTTTTTTTTACTGTTTTACCCTGGTTTCTCCTTTTTCCACAAAGTAAGCAAATGTAAGTGCAGTTGAATCTAACTTGGAACGTGTTTGCAACCTAGCTAGACAAATCTATTTGGAGGAGTATGAAGCAAATTTGGAGATAAGTGGAAAATGAAAAAGCACCTATATAAGCCCATGAGGTATGAATCAGTTTGCCCAAAAATGCTTCTGAATGAAATTCTGAAGTATTCCACCATGGCATGCAGCACATTTCCTCTGCTAAATCTATTATTACTCTACATTGTTTAGATAATCCTTTACAAGCCTATTTGAAAATCATGGGAGTTGAAGAAGATGGATGAAGGATTTCAGCTGAAATTATTTTCATCTTCTCTAACCTTGCATAATTTGAAAGGTTTTGCAAAAGAAAGGGGGGTCCTTTTATCAGCAGCTACTGCTGTTGCTAGTGAATTATCATTACACTTATTTATTTATTCTCTATTTAAGAAATTAAAACATTAATATTCCAAATGTGTCCACCGAATTCTTGTGTTCCTATGCTTTATAGAAAACTAGAGCTCTTGCTTTTATAGCGGCAACTTGTAAATTGTCTCCAACAGAGGAGATTCATGCTCTCCTCCAAATAAAGTTTTTTCTTCATTCAATTTGTAATATATATATAAATATATATGCATGGCATTATGCTTTGTTCGGCTATTTTCCCACATCTTCATAGTTGTGCTTTTAAAGTTGTAGCAACATTTTGGTAAAATCTCATTTACCTTCATCAGGCTAATATTGCTCATGTGTGGTAGGCTTTTGCAGCCATTTCTGTTTTAAATTTGATGCTGGCAGCATATTCTGCTTAAATGGTTTTTTTCCTTCACCTTGACTGGTTGGGGATCTTGGTCTGAGTTTATTGGTCTTGGAGTTAGCTGTGTTCTGCTTGATTGGTGTTGCTGATGCATTCTGTCTGTTTTGTAGCATTCCTTTGCCTTGATTGGCTGGCAGCATTGTATTTTGTGTATTGGGGGCCTTGAGTGCAGCTTGGCTTCGGGTGAATGGCTGGCTGTAATTTACTAGATGGCTAGGTTTCATCTGTGTGGCTGGCTGGGGTTTGCTTTGGCTGGTGTCTGTTTCTGCCCAGGTGCTAGCTTGGCTTGTGATGTGGAGATTTTGCTGTCTGTGAGTGCAGGCTTCCAGATAATTGACAGTCTGGTGGAGTCATCTCTTTTATTTATGTTGCCCGGTCGTTTTTCAGTCTCTATGGCTTGACCTGTATGCTATGACCTGTGGCTTTCATGTGCTGGACTAGTGTGTGTTCCAGCTTTTTTACTGCATTGTAAAAAGTGTGTGTGTGTGTGTGTGTGTGTGTAGGCCTAAGTCTCAGGAGAGATGGTTGAGAAGGACACAATAGCTGTCTTCAGGTATCTGATGATTGAGAAGGACATAATTCTTCAGATACCTGTCTTCAGATATCTGAAGGGTAGCCATACCGGTATTGTTGAGAGTTCAAATTTACCCTCACATGCTCACAAGGAGGAAGAAGGAATGCAATAAAGAATGTAGAACAGATTAGTCCTTAGGAAGAACATCTTGACAATAAAAGCTATTACTCAGTGGAACATGTTACTGCATGAAGTGATGTCTTTCCCTTCACAGGAGGTTTTCAAACATAATGGAGAATCATCTATCTGTTGGGGATGATTTGAATCCCGCAGTGTGCAGGAGGTATGACTTAATGCTTTTTAGGTATCTTCCAACTCTTGATTCTGTGAAGTATGATTGACTGATGGGTGGATGGGATTTGTGAAGCTGCCCATGTCAAAAATTGTAAGTTTCCTTGTAAGTTTAAAAAATTTAAAACTGGGTATTTTTATTAGAATCAATCCTAATGACCTAAAGCAGGATGGGCAAACAGTCTGATGTCTCCAAATTTGTCATCTGGCAGGATGAAAGTCAAAACACAGTGTGCCTGTCACTAGACTGGAAAGCTACCAATCTCCTAACAGCAACATCTGATTTAATGTTTAGACTTTCTAGAATCTTTCTGGTGGCAGTGAGCCCTTGGTTATAATCCTGTTGATATCTGAAAGGGAGTTGCATTTCACAATAATGGAAGAAGGCGAGAGAATGTGCATATTCTGCCCTTTTGTTAGTGAATGGCAGTTATGGTTATGTTGACTGCAGTGCAGTAAAGCATAGGTTTCACTGCCACTCAGTCACAAAGAGACCCCTGCTGGCATGTTGTTGTGCTTGTTAAGAAGATTTTGCAACTTGGCATAGAAGGAGAGATATGCAAAGACCAAGAAAAAATGGACAGCTCTGAAGAGTCCCTTGTTGTCAGGCTTACTACTGGCTACAAGAGAGTTTGTTTACCACTGTAGTTTCTCTGCTTATTCATTTATCTTGCCTCTTTCACCAATAACTGCCATTCAATATCAAACTGCAATGGAGCAAAATATTACATTGTAGTAAGTAGGGGATTATTTGGGAATGGACCAAGAGTTTAAAGTCTTTGTGTTCCCTCTTATATAGCTGTCTGGAAAAAAGGGCCAGCTTAGTTCTTATTACCTCACAGAATCAGAGCACTTTTTAAATCAGATAAATATGGTCATCTCAGAATTATTTCCTGATTTTGGAACCGGTGGGATTAATCTGTAATGAACAAGCATTAAATGTGTTAGAGGTTAGATGAGTTTGGGAGGTTGTCATGACAACAGGAGAACAGTAATAGGTCCAATTTTATTTATTGCTTTTAAGCTGTATCACCGCTTGATACTCCAATAAGTCAGTTTCTATAAATTAATATTTTTAGAGAGATCCAACATGGTTAACAATTCGACTTTGAAATTAGGATTTAGGAGGCTCAGACCCTAGATCAGTGTTTCTCAACCTTGGCAGTTTGAAGATGCATGGCTGGGGAATTCTGGGAGCTGAAGTCCACGCATCTTCAAACTGCCAAGGTTG
>JANHFR010005531.1:18262-32235 GCA_032468015.1 Mimophis mahfalensis
GGCAGTTTGAAGATGCATGGCTGGGGAATTCTGGGAGCTGAAGTCCACGCATCTTCAAACTGCCAAGGTTGAGAAACACTGCCCTACATAGTGAAGTTTGCTAACAAATGTTTCCATGTGTATCTTTCTTAGTGCTTGCCAGAGTCCTTTTGTATCTGAAAAAAAAAATCATTTAGTTGTATTCAGCCCTCCATATGCAGGGAAACCAAAGACGAAAGGGAGGGCAGTAGAATAGACTGTATCTTTTTATGCTTGTTTGTGATGTTGTGACCCAGGTACAAATTGGCAAAGCTTTGTTGTGACAGCACTTCATCATGTTTGCATCATCATGGTTAGAAGCAATTGCCTATGGTGGTATTTGTACAATGTGTTGGATTCTCTAGTAATGGTAAGGACAATACCAATCTTTGGCTAGTATTTCACAAATGCCACTAAAGCTTCTTTACCCTTTTCTGTGCAAGATCCGATCATACACACTTAACACTGGAGAAAGAGAGAGAATGATAATTTGTAAGATCCAAATTGCGTTCTGAATTTCTTAGTGAATAAATGATGGAAGCAGGAAATCTTATTTGATTACAGTCTTCTCATATGAGACTATATTTGGTATTTTTAGTTGTTTTACCATATACTGATTGTCACTGACTGCACTCTCTCTTTTTTTGGATTTTAAAAAGTGAATATTTTACACTACTTTAATAATTAGGATATTTGGTAGTTTGGGCATTTCTTCCAAACTTGGATGCACCTTTCGATGAAGTAGAAATCCTTTCTTTTTCTCTCTCTCCCATCCGCCACTCCTCAGGGGTGGGTTGCCACCAGTTCACACCAGTTCAGGTGAACCAGTAGTTATGGAACTACTGGTTCAATTGAACCGGTTCTGTCAGAAATAAACCTGGGCCTGTCCACTGGCCCCTGTGTTATACCAATGTTTATTCCCTTCATTTGAAGCACAGCTGATTGGCAGGGCAGCAAAAATACCACCCATCAGCTGTTCTGCCTCACTGGAGCCACAGCAATAGGTAAGAATCCCCCTTTTTTGTTAATGTGATATGCACGCAAAGTACATATGCACACACAAAGCACACAATCACCAAACTGGCTGTTATACCAGTAGGAACCCATCCCTGCCTCCTTGTGGTTGTGTTTGCACCTTTAAGTCAGTCTTGACTCCTGACAACTGCCAGGATAAGGTCCCTGAAGTCTTCTTACAATGTTTTTCAGAAGTATTTTGCTATCGCCTCCTTCCTCCTTCCTTACCTTTAAGAACATCCATCTGGGAAGCGCTGCAGTGGAGATCTTGCAGCTGCTTCTTCCGTCCCTTGCTGCTGAGGCTTTGCTCACGGAGATGCTCCATGTGCTCTCCAGGTCAGGCTGAGAGAGAGGGACCAGTGGTGATTAACCTTTTTGGCATCAAGTGCCAAAACAGGAGCACGCACATGCCAAAGTGCACCAAGCATGCACACCAGCCATCTGGTCTTCTGGCTTCTAATGAGTATGCGTGCATGAAGACCAGCTGGCTAGCCAGTTTCTCATGCGCATGCATGTGCCAGCCAGCTGGTTTTTGCGCATGCATGCATGTTAGAACCTGGTAGACCAGGTGGCCAATGCGCATGCATGCTCCAAGAGCTGCTCTTCTGGTTTCTGGCGCAACCATACATGCAAAGACCAGCTGGCCAGCACACACATGCACACCGGAACCGAGGAGAGCAACAGGTGATGCCTGGCATGCCTGGAGAGATGGCTCTGTGTGCTACTTCCGGCACGTGTGGCATAGGTTCGCCATCATGGGACTAGATGGCTCTGATGCCTGAAAGAGGCAGCACTCTCTTAGAAGTCATTCTCTCAGTTTCTAACTGATAGAATTGGTACCCCAAGCTGGTTCACTGATTAGAACTGAATTAATTGTACAGTATGTACATAAAGAAAAGGTAGGAGTATGCTCCCCTGCCCTCCCCTCCCCGTCATTCCCCGCCTGGCCTGAGAAGGTAAGGGTGATGGTGTGGGATGGAGAATCACCCCATATTCCAGAGCAGGAGGCAACTAGGTGGGAATAAGGGATGTGAGTTGGCCATGCCCACCCAGTCATACTGGTTGTTAAATTATTGGCTCCCGGTGTTTTCTTTTCTATGCGAAACAGGTCCAAATGGCTCTTTGAGTGTTTAAGTTTGCAAACCCCTGGCATAGTCCATCAATCGTGATGCCTTCCTTTGACCTTTGCATATATTTTCTTCATGGTCATTGTTTTGTCCTGGAGCAATACTACATAGGGATACAGCCACTGATCACAATACTTGTACCACTGCTGATAAACCAATCCTAACATGCAATAATATTAGAGACCCCCCTGGCAAAGACCACATAGTCACTCACTTCTAAATGTTTTGACAGATGCTAATGTTTGTCAGATAGACAGACAGACAGACAGACAGACAGACAGACAGACAGACAGACAGACAAACTGTAGATAGGTAGGGAGAGAGAGAGAGTAGATAGATAGATAGATAGATAGATAGATAGATAGATAGATAGATAGATAGATAGATAGATAGAACCACCTCAGCGTGATATAACGAAATATCTAAAGTATAGATCTTAGTTCAACATCCTTTTGAGTTCTGTACTTAGAATTGTGCAATGTTCTTGGGAAGAGTATGTATGAACAAGGAAGGACTTTGGAAATACAACAAAGATAGTAAGGATTTGGAATACAAAACTTCTGAAAATCCGTGATGAATGTACTGTGAACAAGATAGCAGTTTCAAATATGCAAAAAGCAGCTATGAACACCAGAGTTTTACTCAACTGCTGTCTGAAAATAGGGTCAGAAGTTGAACTAATGGGTTGAAGATAGTTTGAAGTATCAGTATTTTCCATGTTGGAAAAAAAAGGAGGAATAGTGGGGTCAGTGCTGCATTTTGCAAAGGACAATTTTCTCTTTGAAAGTGTTCCCTATTTGAACAGCTTGTCAAATGAATCTTCTATTTTAAGGCTTCTTCCATTTGGAGGTCTGGCTTAAAAATAGTAATGATTTTTAAAACAATTTTTATTGAAAGTTTTACAAAGAACATAAAAACTAACACAAGGAGTAAAAGCAATAAAGAAAAAAGCAAAAGAAAGAAATGGAATGAAGAAGCTTCTAATTTTATTTGAAGCAAATATAAGTATACTTGCAAAATTATCTCTTACTCTATGATAACAAAAGAAAACTCTTTCTTTTTACTTACTCAGGTTTTTTTTCTAATCATCAAAACCACAAATCACAAGTACATTTTCTGTTCTATGCAAAAAGTTTATATAGATTTTCAAGTCAGCCATAAATAGATACTGTTTTTTCTCTAATCAAGGAAGTTAATTTAGCCATCTCAAGTTCCATCCTCTTCTTCAACCATTCCTCCATAGTGGAGAATGTTGAACCTTTGAAGAAAATTGAAGAAAATCTTCTACCCATACAAAGACACGTAATTATTTAAAATCTGGGCATTTGGGGGCAAGGGGAGTAAATGATATGATTGTTTGATTATGCTAATATCCCAACTTATATTTGTATCAACAGCAGGACACAAGTAGATAGTTCCAGAAACATATGATGCTATCTTCATATATGTTATGTGATATTATTGCCTTGTTATGGACATAACTAATTCCAAGGTCAATTTGTTTCAGTATCTTTGACAGAATATCCTATTGGTAATTTTCCCAATTGGCAGTAAACATATAACAGTCAGATATAATGGCTAAAATGTTGAACTGGCACTGAAAAGACCCAGATTTTTTCACCTTCAGTCACAGAAGATCAGTTGGGCCACTCACTTTCTCTCAGCCCAACCTACTTTGCATGATTGTTATGGGAAGAAATTGAAGAAGGAGCACTATGTATGCCATCTTGAGTTCATCAGTGAAAAGTCAAAATCAATCTGATGCTCTGTTGTAACACCCATGGGAAGAAGGATAGAGAGGAATATTCATCTTCCTATACAGCTGACTTGGCTTAATAGCAGTTTTACTCTAGGTCTTATGACCTAGAGGGAAAAAGATGCTTGTAATGGAAAAATTCAGAAGAAATATGTGTTTGATTCATACAATCAATAGTCTTTACTTAGAAAAATGTTTAGTGCTCCCAATCTCTTTAACGCTGATTGTCCCAAAGTCCCAAAATTAAATGTGAGATGTCTTGATTTACAAGCCTTAAGTAATTAAATGTGGAGAGAAGTTTTCCTGAAACCAGCTGTTACTTTGTGTTCCCAGAATCTGCTTGTCTACATATTATACTCCAAGGCAGAAGTGCTGATAAGAGCCAATATATATATATATATATATATTTTGCAATGGATTAGAAAATTATCTGAAGTGAAACTACAAAATCTATGCTGCATTTGGGCAGATGAAGCATAACAAAATTTGGCCAACAACAGCATAATAGGAAAAGATTGTAAACTTGGTTTGTGCACATGTAATAAGAGTGATCTTGACAATACAAAGAGAGTTACTTTAACAATATCCACAGTGCTATTGAACCAGTGTAATGACAAAAACCCGGAATGCTTTAAATCATCCTCTTTAATATTATCATGGATTTAGTGCATTCAGTGTTTGATCATTTAAGAGGCTTCTGTTGATACTTAACTATATTTAGTCTACAGAAGGGAGCCGAATTTAAAATGATTTCCCTCTAAGAAGGGAAAGTAGACAGGAAAAAAATAAGGATAAAGAAAAATCCTGTGCAATGATCAAGCATCCCATCTTGTCAACCTGGACTTTGAAACTACATCTGAAACCAGATGTCCCGCTAATAAATATATATTTTATGTGAAACACACTTATACATCCAAGTGTATAGATGCGAGCAGATGCACTCCAAAAAGAGGGCAGGACAACATCAAACTATTAATATTCATTGCATTCATAATAATTAAGTTTAATTGTCTCTAAAAATAAGAAAGCCCATTTGCTGAAAGTCCATCTACTGAACCCGAGAGCTATAATAAATTTAAATAAATAAATAATGAAGCCATTTCCTCCCATCTGCTTACTGTCTGTGTGTCTCTCACACGCATAAAAGATTTTTTTTCTCACACTGAAACTCACAAGCACAGACATATATTCCCAATATGTGTACGCATATTCCCAATCTCATTATCCTACAGAAGCTGCAAATTATAAAGCCTGTTTTGGAGTTTTAAAAAGAGTAAGCATTTGCTTGACAAGTAATAGGGAAGAGCCTCACTCTTCCCAATGAAATTTCTGAATTCATTTTTACCTCCTGACAATTAAATGTTTTCTCATCATATCATTAGAACTTATAAAACAATTCCTCCTAACTCACCAGAGAGTCTAAGGATGAAAGACAATATTATTTACAATATGGTGGTATTCATGGTGCATGCTTATTCTGGAAGAGGAAAGGATGTTCTTGGTGGTCACACCCAGATTATGAAATGTGCTGTCTTCTTTCGCTCTTGCTTAATTCCACTGTTTGATGAAAAATGGTTTCATCCAGCTTTTATCTGATCTAGCAGATGATGTACGATGTGCTGGGCCTTAGCACTGTGCTTTGTGCTTTGTATATTATTTTGTATTGCTATTTTATTAGGTGGCTGATATTTTACATCACACATTGCAGTTTTATTATCTGTTTCTAGTATTTTTGAAAGATGTAAGCCATTTGAGCAGAGTATAAATCCCTGGAGAGAAACTTATGCAGTGACTGTACAATAAGGCATTGGTGTCATGCATACCATTCATCTTTGAAGCAAACTTGGCTTGTCATAAGAAAAAGTACTCTTTAGACTTCAATGTTGTGAAAATATGCTGTACTGCCTTTTAAAGTGAATTGAGGAGCTACAGCTACCCCTAAGCAAAAGAAATACAGATAAAACTGCTTAGTCAACAGGCACTTAATGTTTTCTCATCTCAAAAGCTGGGCAAGATAAGGCATGATTGATATTTAGATAGAAGACAGTCTGGGAATCAATCTGGGAGCCTAAAGAGATTCTAGAAATCACTACAACCCCAATTCAGTTTTACTTATTTAGTTAGAAATGTATATGGCTGTCCTTAAATAAGTAATGGATGGCTAATAACCAATACAAAAGAAAAAAATATATAAACGCAAAACTACTATTCCAAAACATCTTTATACAATGACCTGTTCAACTATCTTATAACACAAGAACATACATATTGAGTTCCAGTAACATCCTGGTATGAGTAAAATCAGTTCTGAGATGAATGGAATTGATTAAACCAAGTTGATATACAGAGATACAAAGTCAAAGTTTGTTACATTATTAGAACAATTCTACTGATTCGCACTGGGAAATTATTCTTTCTCTTGACACCTGGTGTTCACGAGCTGTCCCCTCCTCTTGATTTATGGGGGATTTATTTATTTAATTTATTTATTTAATCGAATTTATATGCTGCCCTACTCTCGAAGGACTCAGGGCAGCTTACAACATAGTAAAACAATACAAAAACGATTAAAAATAAATTAGATCAAAATTCGATTAAACTAAGAATTTAAAACACCAATTAAAAGTTTAAAAATGATGCCCCCTCAGGTTAGACCAGCTTGCTCAAAAAGCCAGGTCTTCAAGGCGCGACGGAAGGATCTTAAGTCCAGGATGGTCCTAATGTCCGGGGGCAGCTCGTTTGGGATGTTTTCATGTTTTATTGTTTTGTTTCTCCCTTTTGATTTCTAAAGAAAACAGATGCCGGAGGTAACCTGAGCCTTACCTATAGTAACTTGAGAACCTTTACCTATGAATATATCTGCTTACATCCTCTGTTACTTATGCATTACAGGTAGTCCTCAACCTATGACCACAATTGAGCCCAGAATTTATATTGCTAAGTAAGAAATTTGTGAAGTGAGTTTTGTCCCATTTTACAACTTTTCTTGCCAGATTTGTTAAGTGAATCACTGCAGTTATTAAATTATTAAAAAAAAACTGGTTTCCTCATTGACTTTGCTTGTCAGAAGGTTCCAACAGAAGATCACATGTCCCTGGGATACTGCAACTGTCATAAATATAAACCAGTTGCCAAGCATCCAAATGTAAACCCCATGACTATGGGGATGCTTCAGCTGTCCTAAGTGTAAAAAATAAGTCATAAGTCACTTTTTTCAGTGCCTTTGTAACTTTGAACGGTCACTAAATGAATTGTTGTAAGTCAAGGACTGCCTGTAGTCTCTCCTGCCTTTCTGACATGTATATATATATATCTTCATTGGCGGAAGCATCAATATTCCTTAGGGGGAGTTAGAAGAGACTGGCCAATCACTTCTCTGAAATGGTATAGGATCTCCTGCTTGAGCAGTGGGCTGGACTATTAGACCTCTAAGGTCCTTCCGGTTCTGTACTGAATCTGATTCTAAAGAGTTCCATCAGCAGTTCAAGAAGCACTGGAGTATGGCTTGATCATTTGTTTTGGGTCCTGGGTTTTGATTTCGGACTGGCCCTAATACTGGGTGAAAAGACAGGCCTTCACAGGCTTCTTACCATATTTCATGGACACATCCTTATTCCATCCATTTGTATGAAGTCAATTGTTTTGTTTGGAAAAAATATAGCAAATGTAAGATGCCGTGTGATCTCTTTGTGGTACTGATTACTTTTCTTCTTTCTTTTGCAGATTTTGGCCATTATTTCCATCATGTTCATTGTGCTCTCTACAATTGCCTTGTCTCTAAACACTCTTCCTGAGCTTCAGGATACAGATGAGTATGGAAATCCTACTGATAACCCACAGCTAGCTCACGTAGAGGCAGTGTGCATCGCATGGTTTACAATGGAATATCTCTTGCGTTTCCTTTCTTCTCCTAAGAAATGGAAATTTTTCAAAGGACCCTTGAACGCCATAGACTTGTTAGCAATCTTGCCCTATTATGTCACCATCTTCCTCACAGAATCCAACAAAAGTGTACTTCAGTTCCAAAATGTCCGGAGGGTAGTCCAGATATTTCGTATCATGAGGATACTCCGTATTCTAAAGCTGGCCAGGCATTCAACTGGTTTGCAATCTCTGGGATTTACATTGAGGAGAAGCTACAACGAACTTGGATTACTTATCTTGTTTTTGGCCATGGGCATTATGATTTTTTCAAGCTTAGTGTTTTTCGCAGAAAAAGATGAGGATGATACAAAATTCAAGAGCATACCAGCATCGTTCTGGTGGGCAACAATAACCATGACAACTGTTGGTTATGGAGACATCTACCCTAAGACTCTTTTAGGTAAGATTGTTGGTGGGTTATGCTGTATTGCTGGAGTCTTAGTGATTGCCCTTCCAATCCCAATCATTGTAAATAACTTTTCAGAGTTCTACAAAGAACAGAAAAGGCAGGAAAAAGCCATTAAGCGTAGGGAAGCCCTTGAAAGAGCCAAAAGGAACGGAAGCATCGTGTCCATGAATATGAAGGATGCTTTTGCACGTAGTATAGAATTGATGGACATCGTTGTTGAAAAGAAGGGAGAAAATGCAGGCAAAAAGGATAAAGTTCAGGACAACCATTTATCCCCAAGCAAATGGAAATGGGCCAAAAGATCTATCTCTGAAACTAGCTCCAATAAATCCTTGGAGACAAAGGAACAAGGGTCACCTGAAAAAGCTAGATCTTCCTCCAGCCCTCAGCATCTGAATGTTCAGCAACTGGAAGACATGTACAACAAAATGACTAAAGCTCAGTCACAGCCAAACCTCAATTTAAAGGAGAACTCTCAACCCAGCAAGCAAAAAGAAGAACTAGAAATGGAGGCCATTCCTGGCCCAATGGTCCCTTTGTTGACTACTCGGGCAGATGGAATAATTGACATGCGAAGCATGTCGAGCATTGACAGTTACATAAGCTGCATGACTGAATTTCCCGAAGCTGGAAGATATTCTCATAGCCCACTGACGACACTGACCAGCAAAGGTGGAAAACTTCCCCTTCATGACCCATATAGACTGGAAGGAAGTGGGTCCAAATTCATGGAAATAAAACCAAATCTGGAAAGTGGCCATTGCTCTACGTTTTACATAGAGAGCCCCAAAAGTTCAATAAAACTCATTAACCCTCTAAAACTGAGGTCTCTCAAGGTTAATTTTATGGAAGAGGATGCTGTAGGGTCAGCAGCTTCAAATGTCCTAAGAATATACCCAGATACCATCAAGAACAGGGGAACTACAGGTGCTGCCACAGATAGTTCTGGATATTCTGATCGGTCTCTGATGAGTCCAGAAACTTCTGTCTATATGACTGCAAGTGCTAGAACCCCTACCAAGTCACCTGAGAAGCAGACACCGATTGTTCTTAACTTCCATGATGCTGGCATTCATAAATTTATTGATGCTGACACGGATGATGAAGGTCAGTTGCTCTATGACTCGAGCCCGCCAAAGGCCTCTTCAGGACATACTAGTCCCAAATACAGCATTTCTCAGAGAGGCTATATAAGGCAACGAGATAATGTTTGTAAAACAGAGAAGGACCGCTTAGCCACAGCTGCTTTGTCCTCTACACCCAAGCTTTTAGGGCAAAATTGCCTTTATTCCATGGAAAATATCACTGGAAGAACCCATGGTAACCAGGAAACTATCAAATTAGATAATCATATTTCACCTGAGGTTCACATATTACCAGGTGGTGGTGGAGGAGGAGGACATAGTAACAAACATGATCAAAATATCTAATCAGAGCTGCAGAATGTTGGCTAACAACTGACAGGAATGCCTTTGCACTCAACACACAAAGAAAAGATTCTGCATGGCATGAACTTTTGACCGAACAAGCCACCTGTTTTGTAAAAATCAGAAGGATGTCTTGAAATGGGATTAAGGATAATACCTCCTCTGAATCTACTCCAAATTCCAACTCCAACCACACGACAGTCATTAAGTAAAATGAAGTTTGTGCACATCTTGATCATAAATTGATCTTTCAACTTCCTTTACAGAAGTCAGTGTGACCAATTCTTCCATTCATCCACTCCTTTAACATATAGACCTCTTTTATGGCAATACCAGTATCTGAATTGCATTGTCATCTTAAAGTGATCTAGACACCTATAGTCAAATACTGGAACAAATGGTAGATGTGATCAGAAACGCAACACTTTATGCTAAAAGGTAACTATTCCAAACATCCCCATCCATGCCTTTTTCTCTGATGAATACAAGGTCTGAAGACGAACAGGGCTCGGGTAGGCTTATTAAATCACAAATGCAGTGAATTGAGAAATAAACTTTTAAACATTTCTCTCTGTATTTCTAGATGCATTAAAATCTATTTTTTTATTTTAAAGAAATCAGCAGGGTGAGTTGCACCACTTGTTCTAAACCCAAAATATCCCTTCAAAGTTTTATGTTAAAAAACAAAACTGACCCTGCTAAAAAGTCATACTAAAATCCAAGATCAGGGATGTAGTTTTTAACTTGGGATTAGGAAGATAGTTTTCAAATATGGTAAGATGTTTAAAAAAGAGATTTTCATACTTTTTTATGAATGGATGTTTTTATGTATTCTTGAAAATAAAAAAATCAGGTGGATCTAATCTTTTGTGTGTTGAAGAAAAGGTATCCTTGGAAGGTATCACCCAAACCTCAACAGTTGGGAAACTAAGGAACAGCGGCAAAACAACACAAAAAAAAAAAAAAGCCAGAAATGGCAGCCTGAACCAAGAATCCATATTAGCTTTGAGAACAATTCCAGCACAAAAGAAATTAAGTAATATTGGAAAGATATTCCATTTCTTCTCCCTGAATTATTTGCACATCATTGAGAGGGGAGGGGAAGTGAGTTATACCCAACCTGTTAACTAAGCAACAAGTTTATTTCTACCACATTTTGCACTTAAATAATGTAGAATGCAAAAATATGCAAGTTATAAATACATAAATATGCAAAAAAAAAGTTAATTTCCAAGGAATGATCTTCCTGCCATCTGGAATGGTATACATCAAGATAGGTACTTCTGGAATTTAACAGTAGGAAGGAGGGTATAAGTAGCAAGAGAATAAAGGCCATGAACGTAACACATTTCCATTTTATTTTGAAACCGGTCGTTTCTGACAAAAACACAAATAGCTACACCAGCTTGGATTGATAATTCCTACTATTTCCTTTCATTTTGCTGGTATTACAAAGCACTTTATGTTAATGTTGTGACAAAGGTAGAATCAAGAAGAACAGAGAATGTATTTTTTAAACACTAGCACTTTAAAAACAAACTCTCTCCTTATTTGTGCCTCGTCACATCTGTAATTTGTTACCCACCTGGTAACAAGCTTCACGATAACTGTGATGGTAACCCATAATGTTTGTCCTTTGTTACTGTAATATAGTGTAACATTAAGATACGTGCACACCTATAAAATCTTTGAAAGCTTGACTTCTTTTTGTAGAATAGTGCACTCATATGCAGGGGACAAGGTGACGTGGGGGTCTAGCCAGTCTAAAAGGTAGGCACCTTAATTCATGGCCCTTCAGTGTTGACCAAGGAGCACATATGAAAAGGTAACTCAAAATCAATGTGGCCTGAAGCTCAGAGCAGCCTAATTCAAAAAAGTATTGGAAGAAGTAAAGGATCGTTTCTTTCTTTCTATTTCATTTCCTGAGAAAAAGGCTTACAGAAATGCATTCAACTTGATTGCGCATGTCAGTATATAGAAAAACTTTTTAACATAAGCTATTTATTTAAAAGGAAGGTAGGAAGGCAGGCCCTGGAGGGGAAAAAAAGATTTTGCACCAGATTTTCACAGTTTGGGGACATTATAAGTAGAGTGCACTGCATTTACCTATCATGAATACTCACGTTACAAATAACAGGACTTGGCAAACTGAAATGGATCTCTGTAAATAATGCACTGCATCCATGAAAACAACTACCCATCACTTGTCAAATCAGTATTTTTTCTGGTGTCAAATAGCTGTTGGTCTTGAATGTAATTCTTGTCAATTCAAGCTGTACTGTCCTTCCACTTCTAATGCACACACCATGCACAGACAAAAGCAATAAGCACATGTTTATCTTAAAAACTGTTATGGGTTGTAACAATCCTTTGCACATGATTCTGCAGTGTGGATATTTCTCACATTTGCTCAATTATCCAGTTACCTAGGAAGCCCTTCCAATATTACTGTTATCTATTCATTCAAATTGCCAGTAAAGTAAACTGAACAATTTCAGCCAGTAAAAGTGTTCATTCCATGCAAACAAACTAAACCAAAGGGACATATGCCAAGAAAACAGCATTCTGGAAAGTTATAGAATCAGCTATCTATAAGGTGAATTCAAGATACTATAACAAACATAAAAATATGTGGGAACCCTGAATTGTTATTAAAAATAAGAATGCACCAAATAAATTTTGCACACAATATTGCAGAGATGGTCTTCAATGCAACTGCTAAATCCCAGTAACTCACTGGGCTTACTGGTTGACAATGTGTTTCAGACTCAACACTAGATGTTATTATTGTAGGGGGCAAAAAGGAATTACTTCGGCAACAGTAATGTGAAACTGAGGGATACTTTAAACTTCATTAATATTCAGATTAATAATTTGCCAAATTATGTGGCTGGATGCAGAAATGAGTCTAGATTAGTGCATGCTGACTGGAGAATTCTGGGAGTTGAAGTCCACAGGTGTGAAAATTGCTGGGATTGAGAGATGTTAATCTAGACGTAAAATACCTCAATTGTAGCCTGCTGATCTGTTAGGATACATCTCCACTGGCCACTATGTGAGAATTGTGGGCCTTACGATCCCTACATAACACATCAGGCTGGGAAAGGCTGACATATTCTGAAATAAAAGAAGCAAAGAACATCAACCATAAAGCCTCTGCTTTAAAGAGGAAATAGGCAGTCAATAAGATTAAAATAAACTCAGATATATTCATACATATATGGTTTCATGTAAGATATATTATTAAATAAACTTCCCCGATCCAGGTGTTGAAGCCTCCAGGTGTTGAAGCTGTAACACCCAAATTTTCCAGCCAGCATGGGTTGGCAGATTATACAAAATTGCTCTATGGAACCATGATATATGGAGTTTTTTGGTCTCTTTTATTAAATTTCAGAAATTTTAATATTCCTCTTCATGTTTGTTCCTTAGTTGTCTCCTTTTTGTACCTTGGGATTCCAAGCTTGTCAAAAAATTTTATTTTTTATTTTTTGCATTTATGCTTTAAGTTTTACATCAACTAGAATAAAAAGAAGCAAGCTGGTCATGTATACCCCAAATCCCCTCACTAGTTTATGTTACAGGTTTTGTGTCCTGTCCATCATCAGCACAAATGGTAAATAAAAAATAAATACATAAAGTTGCAAAAAATCAGGGAAAATATTTTTATTTCAAAGAATGAACCGATAGAAAGCTCTGTGTGATATATTTTAAAACAGATTCTTTGTGTAGAAACCTTTCAAAGAAATTAACATGTTTTCATATCAAAAAAGCAAGCGCATGTAAAAATAACCATTTAGAGAAATTATCTAGCAATCTCAGTTCAAAAGTGTACATTTGAAGCATGGAGGACAATCAATAACCGTATTTAAAAACAAACCTAAAAAA
This sequence comes from Mimophis mahfalensis, assembly GCA_032468015.1. Lineage (NCBI taxonomy): Eukaryota > Metazoa > Chordata > Lepidosauria > Squamata > Mimophis > Mimophis mahfalensis. The sequence goes on from JANHFR010005531.1 coordinate 31,826, forward strand.
ATCAACTGGTGCAACTCTCCTTGTACCCAACCCTACCCCACCCCACCCCTCTGTTTTGCCTTGCGTTGGCAAATGAGAAACCAATCTTTCATATATTTAGCCATGTATTGGGTCACTTTTGACAGAAGTTTCAAAAGTATCACAAAATGTGTATCTTTGAGTGTAAATTGACAAAGTCCGATGGATTTCTGATAGGGGTTAATTAAAACTGCATTTCCTTTGTGTTTGTGAAAGGGTATCTATTCTTTTTTTGTCTCCAATGATGAAATGTGTATGTCCAAGGCAAGCCCCACTGACATGACTGGGAATGGCACAAATCACAGGGGTGCAATCGGGTGGGTTTCTACAGGTTCACACCTATTCGCTAGAACCGGTTGTTAACTTTCTAAGCAGTTCGGAGAACCGGTTGT
>JANHFR010005534.1:8958-19779 GCA_032468015.1 Mimophis mahfalensis
TAAATAAATAAATAAATAAATAAATAAATAAATAAATAAATAAATAAATAAATACATACATACATACATACATACATTTGTGAAAATAAAACAAACTCACCCAGTTTTCACTTTCCAAAACATTCAACTTTTCACATATTGCAGTGGTTTTACATCTCAGTAATATGTTCCATCCAGCTGCCATCCACTAAAAACACCACAATTAAAATAACTAAGTAACATGCATTGCTTTAAAAATCCATGGAAAGTGCCTAAGCTTCATTCAACTAATGAAGATTTAGCATTTTGGCCCTCTGGTTTGCTTGAATCATTTTATCTACTCAGGTGTGTTTTCCTGCTTCTGCAAACACAGGCAAGCATTCCACTGGCACAGTTCTTCTCTGGCAGAGAGCTGATAATTTTGCTGTGCTATTTGACTTTTGCCTATTTGTCTACAGCTGCTACTCAAAATGTAGTACATTTACCGATCCAAAGAAAGAGGAACAGAAAGGGAGAGGGGAAGGAGAAGACGGGGGAGTGAGATATGGAGTCGGAGAGAGAGAGAGAGAGAGAGAGAGTTTATTAACTGGACTTAATTACATATGTGTGTATATGTATGGGATACATGTGGCTCAGTGGCTAAGACTCCGAGGTTGTCGATCAGAAAGATCGGCACTTCAGTGGTTCAAATCCTGAGTGCTGCATAACGGAGGGATCTCCCGTTACTTGTCCGAGCTTCTGCCAACCTAGCAGTTCGAAAGCATGTAAAAATGCAGGTAGAAAAATAGGGACCACCTTTGGTGGGAAGGTAACAGCGTTCTGTGCACCTTCAGCATTTAGTCATGCCGGCCAAATGACCATGGAGACGTCTTTGGACAGTGCTGGCTTGGAAACAGAGATGAGCACTGCCCCCTAGAGCCGGGAATGACTAGCACATACTGTGTGTGCAAGGGGAACCTTTACATTATGTATGTATATGCAGAAGCCTCCTTGTATCACTATGGATTAACAATGGACAGGCATGGAAAATGAAATCATAAAAGTAAGAACAGTTGCCATATCCCAAAGGTACTTTTTCAAGAAGCAACTGGACTTTCTGTTTTTAATTTTCTTTGGTTTTTCTCTTCTCATCCAGGAAGATCAGCTGAAGAAGCTTCTTGGATAAGAAACAAAATGTCTTTAAAGAAAAATCAGAAAGTCCAGTTGCATCTTGAAAAAGCACTTTTTGGGACAGCCATGACCTGGATGACTGAGTATCTCCATAGACAATAGCTGTCACTTTTTATAAATCCAGAGACAATGGGACCCAAATACAACTCTCAAGAAACTACCTAAAAAACCCATTCTTGCACATTTTTCTGGCTGAGCCAATTTACAAAGTTACAAAGCCGATTTACAAGTCTCTCAGGTAGTCAGGCATCAATCCCGGTAACTGCGAAACTGTGGCAGACAGTACAAATATTTCCATTCAGACATCACACGATCATTCCTTCTTGTACCAGTTAATACAAATATTTAGAATATGTACCAATATGCTACATTTTGCACCAACTGCAACTTCTGGATGTTTCTTAAGGGTAGCCAGAAATAAAGGACATGTAAATAACATGGGTGTTACCATGATACGAAAAGCTGTCTCTAAAACTGATCAAATTAGGAATGGTAGAGGAATTAGGAATTGCTTTAGTAGCTATGAGTGAAAATATGAGTTAATACATATCCTATGATAGCTGAGGATTAAAGAACATTCACAGCTAGTAGACCTGTGTTTATACAATGAGGGCAAGCACAGCCAATTCCAAAGTAGATTGATCCACATTCCCTGAGTCCAGTTTTCTAGTATTGAAAAGCACCACTGGTTTTTGAACAATTGTGTTTCTGGAAAACTTTTCTCTTTTTTAAATAAAAATAATCTTTATTGAGATTTTTCCTTAAAAAGGCCAAAAAAACAAAAAAACAAAACAAAACCAACCCTCAGAGAGAAACAAACAACAATACATACAACAACAAAAAAAGGACTTATTTACATAGCACACATTGACCAAGGGTTTATCCGCCCCTCCTAACAAGAAACCATATAGTATCCCAATACAGCGTCTATCGCTTCTCTATTAATCAGCATTATCTATACAATCTGGTATGTATTGTTACATTGAGCTACTCACATTTCATCATCACTTAATCCCTGTTCAATTATTTAACTGAAAATAAGAAAGTTTAAGAGGAAGGAAAGAAGGAAAGGGGGAGAGAAAAAAAAAACTGTCTATGGACAATCTTTCTTTGGATCAAACTCCTGTTCTGAGCATCTTTTTATTTAACCAATCATATCAGAGATCCCAGCTTTTATTATAAATTGAGGTGTCCTTGTCCTTAAGCATGTATGTCAGTCTGTCTAATTCAGCACAGTTTAGCATCTTATTTATGAATAACTGGTCTGTTGGCATTGACACTCCCTTCCAATTCTGAGTGTAAGAGTCTTGCAGCTGTCGTTATATGAATAAATAGGTATCAAGATGTTTTGTTAGTCCCCCCACCCCGGTTTTATTCCCAGCAAATATGATTCTGCTTTTAATGGAAAGTCTGTCCCTGTAATTTCATATATCATTGTCTTCACCTTTTCCCAAAATACTTTGACTCGTTGGCAGGTCCACCACTGGTGGAAGAAAGTGCTTCTGGCTGAGCCACATTTCCAACAATGATCCAATGTTCCGGGGGACATCTTTGCAATTCTTGCTGGCGGGAGATACCACCTAGAGACAATTTTGTAAATGTTCTCTTTAAACGAGGTTGCCAGAGTTAATTTAAGATTTAGGTTCCAAATCTGTTCCCATTTGGCCAACTCAATTGAGTATCCAAAATTTCTCCCCCAGGCAATCATGGAATATTTGACTATCTCTTCTGTCATCACCTGTGTAAAGAATAGGTTATAGGATTTTGAAATAAGTTTTATTTTGGTACCTAATAAATTTGTGTCCATTTCCTGAACCCAAACACTGATACTGAACTCAGACTGATCTCTCGTGTATCTTGAGTATACTTGAGTATATGTCCACTAATCCAGCTTAACTCCTTCCATATTTAGTTCATTTCTGGTTTAAATATTTCCATTAGTCCCTAATGATAATAATCTTGTGTGTCAATGGTGTGGCTGGATTATAAAGTGTTGGGTAGGTTATGGCCCCTAATGGCATGAACCAGTTGGGTATCTCAGTGTAATTAAGCCTTTGGCTTTCTGCCAAATCTTAGTTAGTATGGCCCTAACATAATGATTTGAGAAGTGCTTTTCTTAAAGAGACAAGCTAAAAACAAATATCAGAAAGTGCCCGGGTATGTTTTAGAAAAGCATGATAGTGCTCCTTTAAACAGTTTCTTCAAGTTATCACATAAATGTTTTCTTTTCGTTTCAAAATGGGAGGAAATGGATCTAACTTTCAAATATTAAGAATGCAAAAATGAATATCTGCTCCTTCTAAATTTCTTAACATCAGAACAGGTTATATTTTTATGATTGGGCTAATGGCAAAATTTGCATAACACACTAATCTTAGGCTTTTTAAACAGTTTATTAAATTATCTCAGTTGACTTCAGAAAACCATAGATAAATCAAACTAGCTTGATCTTCACCCAGATTTTTATATGTATGTATGTATATATGTATGTATGTATGTGTGTGTGTGTGTGTGTGTGTGTGTGTGTATGTATGTATACACATACACACACATACACACATAGTTTTAGATAGATTTTTATATATAAATCTAACTAAAACTAACCTAGATTTCTGTCATGAAAACAAAACCAAATGTTTGCTGTTCTCAAAAAGTCATTGTGTTATGTTTAATATTTAAAAGTAGAAGGTAGTGAAATCCTAAGCATACTTGCTTTGGAGCAGAGTTATACTGAATATTCATAAGCTTAAATATTTATTTTTGAATACTTCAGAAGATTGAAAATTATGCATGACAAATACTTTCAAAACAAATACTTTCTATTTGACTTCCAGTTGAGATCGACACAGGGGAGTGGGACTCCTCATCCCCAGACCGAATCCTCTTTGTCAGAGGGCCCCTCGAGGGGCTGGAGTCACCCTGTAGGGGTGACACCTAAGGAGAATCATCCTGCTGATCACAGAGAGTGGAGGCTCTTGTGCTGGACCCAGGGTTCTTTCCCTTCTTGCCAAAGATGAAGGCAAGACAGCCATCATGGCTGCTGTGAAGCTGGGGCAGCCAAAGAAATCAGTACTGTGCTGGAGTGGTGAGAGTGGACAGTGATTAGAGCTGGGGAGGTGATTTTCAACTTTTGTTAAGGATGTCCCCAAAAGAAAATTTCCAGGAGAGAGACTCTTTGGAATACCTTTAGGCAGCGATCAAAGAGTGGCAGAGAGGAATTATATCCTAAAAGCTATAGAACACAGAAAGATTGGATATACAAAGTTTACTGATAGGATTCTAAATAGGCACTTTAAAGTGCTGGAAATCTGACAGTTTATTGGATATTTTGTTTGAATTAATTTGAAAGAGACAAATGGCAGAATAGTTTTAAACTGGATTTTTAAGGTTGATTATTGAAAGCAGATTTTTAATGTTGATTTTTAAACTGAAGGTGCCATCTACTGGTGAGTGGTTATATACTACTGGTAAATGGATATATGCTATGCTATACTTCTAGAAGGATAAAGCGACCTTGGACAATTCTGATAAGTGGAGAATAACATTTGGAGGTCTGCTATATTATTTACTGTTCTATACTTACCTACTTTATGGTGACTAGAGGATCAACCTTGAAAACCTGGAGGAAATCTAACAGTATGACTTTTGAATACTGAAGCTAACTAACAAATTAAAAAGTGGATTTAAAGAACTACATGGAAAATTCCCTGGATTGTATAAAAGGAACCTATTGACTAATTGTGGGATGCAAAGAACTATAATTATTATATCTCCTGATAAACAATATTAAGTTAAAACTGTTAGTTTTAAACAGTTAAAACTCACTTTTTTCAAAGTGGACTTTGTAATATTCCAATACATTCATAATAATCCTCATGTTATTTTTCAATAACAATGTCTTTTAGGTAGAAAACCATTCTGGTCGGGATGGATGAATTCATTTAAAAATCTTTTTAGTCTTTCTCTGATTATAGAGGTGAATATTTTATAATCTGCATTTAGTAATGATATTGGTCTGTAGTTTTTTTTATCTGTTGTGGATCTGTGTCTTAGATAAATACATAGATAGATAGAACCTTTATTGTCATTGTCCCATTGCAGGAACAACAAAATTTCTCGGTTGCTATATCCACTCAGATAAGGCATTCCACATATATTTAAAACAACCACAACACTAATTAAAACAATATGATACAATACAATACAATACAATACAACACAACACAACACAACACAACACAACACAACACAACACAATACAACAAAATAAAATGAGATAGATGACTTCAGAGCTCAGAGTTTCCATTTAAGGCCAAGATTGCTCTAGAGAAAAAGCTGTTCTTGAGATGGTTCGTTCTTGCCTTCATTGTCCTATATCTCCATCCCAATGGCAGAAGCTCGAAGAAGCAGTGACCAGGATGTGACGGATCTCTTAAAATATCTAATACTTTACAGTAGCATCTGATGGTATAAATTTGTTCTAGGTGGAGAGTGAACACCCCAAGATACTCTCTGCTGTTTTAATAATTCTGTGCAGTGCTACCCTATCCCGAGAAGTACAACTTCCATACCATACACATAAACCATAAGTAAGCATGCTCTCAATAGCACAATGATAGAAGGCAAGCAGCAGCTTTTGTGGAAGATTATTTTTCCTTAGAGTTCTCAAAAAATATAGTCTCTGCTGCGCCTTCTTCACAAGCCCCTTTGTGTTGACACTCCAGGACAGATGGAGCTCAATGCCCAGGAATCTCCAGATTCCTGTAGCTCAATGCCCAGGAATCAAAATATTGTAACCCTCTCCACACAGATCCATCAATCAAAAGGGGCTGGACATCAGTTTTCCTTTGGGATTAGTATAATGTATGCTTCTGTCCAGGTTTGGGGGAGTTTGGCCTTTGATAATGCTTCATTGTAAACCTCCAACAGAACCTGTCCTAGTGTCTCTTGTAAACTTTTATAAAGTTTTGCAGGAAGTCTGTCTGGTCCAGGTGTTTTATTATTATTTTTTGGTTTTAATTGTTTCCATTATTTCCATTGTTGCTATTCTTTCATTTAACATTACCCTCACTGTGTCTGGTAGTTTGGCTAATGTAGCCTTTTCCAGATACCGTTTAGTTGTATCTCCTGATGTTTTTTCTTGACTATACAGTTTCCTAAAGAATCCCTGGGTTATTTTCTTTTTGTCTTTATTCTGATAGTGAATGATCCCCTTTTTGTCTAGAGCAGGGGTCGGGAACCTATGGCTCATGAGCCATATGTGGCTCTTTTGATGGCCACAATTGGGTCTCTGCCACATTTCCCACCACCACCATCGCCAAAGGTACACATGGGCTTCTCAATGTGGGGCTGCCCACCCACCCGTGGGTCTTGTCGGTCTTAAGTACGTTGTTGTGGAACGCAAATCAGCTGCATTCTACAACTGCGAACATGCAGGGGGGCAGGGGGCATCACGTGCATACCCGCAGAGCGGTCACGCATGTGTACATGCAGGTCACGTGCGCATTGCGGGTACCAGCACGCATGAGTGCGATAGTGCATGTGTGCCGGCCACTTATGGCTCTCACGGAATTACAGTTTCATATTTATGGCTCTCTCAGCCAAAAAGGTTCCCAACCCCTGGTCTAGAGGTTGGTATATCATTTTCTTCTCTTTTTCTTTTTTCAACTTGTACTCTAACCATCTCTCTGGGTTATTTGCATGTTCAAAGAAGTTTTGTTTCACCATTTTAATTGTTTGTACCATTTCCTCTTGCACTGTTAAGTTCAGTTTATGTTATATTAAATCACTTTTCTCTTTTCTCTCTCTCTCTCTCTCTTTTTTTTTTTTTTGTGGTGTGGATCCTTCTGCAGTTCTATCTCAAGTCCTTTAAGTTCATCTTGTAATATATTTTGCTGTTGTTACTTTTTTTATTTCTTCTTGCTATGTATCTCATTGCTAACCCTCGCATGTATGCTTTTTTAAAAAATCCCATTTATATGCCGCCCTTCTCCAGAGACTCAGGGCGGTTTACAATCTGTTTAAGCACAAATCGATGTGCTTAGCAATAGCCTTCATTCCGTGTATATGCCTGCTTATTAGCGGCATTTTTACAAAGTCAGCTTTTTGCCCCCAGCAATCTGGGTCCTCAATTTACCTACCTCAGAAGGATGGAAGGCTGAGTCAACCTTGAGCTTGGTGAGATTCGAACTTGCCTTAATTAGAGGCTAGCCGACTGTTAGGCTAATTCCTTACAGCCTGCTCCACCAAGGTCAACTCTTTCTTTGAGGGTACGAAAACTCCTGAGATTATTTTCCTAATATTTAAGAGGAATATTTGGATCAGATTGGGGTTAATTGTAGGGGTGATGACTTATTATGAACATGTCCTATTATTTTATTTGTTTCTACTTGTATATTTGTAGTAGTTTAATACAGGACATATTGGTGTGCCCAAATGACTAAATAAATTATTAGGCACTGTTGTGTTCTGTTCTGATCTGCTCTAATATATTCCATCCCATCCCATCCCATCCCATCCCATCCCATGCCATCCCATCCCTTAATTGTCCTTACTGTTAGGAAGTTTCTCCTTAATTCCAGGTCGCTTATCTCTTTGACCAGTTTCCAACCATTTCCCATTCCATTCCAGAAGAGAATGGAGAAAAGAGCTAACCTATTTTTATTAATACGTTGCCTCTTTTCTCCATTCTTTTCTGTAAGAGAACTAGGGTCTCCCCTAGTCCTACAAGGTCAGATCTTAAAAAAAAACCTGAAAGAAATTAGTGTTTGATCCTAATCTCCACATGTGACTCTTTCCACTCAAGATGGACTAAAATTGCAGGTGATTGTCACTGTAAAATTGAGGCATTTTTTAAATAAACCAGCGTCTCATGGCATATTTTGAATCCAGTCACATCATCCACTTGTTTTCCAACTGCGTTTTGCCTTATGCGAGTGGTAATCTTTGGGCAAACAAACAGATGTTTCTTGTAAATATCACTCCTTTGCTACAGGAGTGGAAGACAAGGTGATTCGTCCTGGCAGAATGAGAATTAGATTCCTTTTTCTGATTAGGGTACACATTTTCATTCCAGGGCCCATTTTACCAGCCAAGGTCATGGAATGAAATTGATGATTGTCTTCCAAATTCCAATACCGTATTGGAAAGCTCAACTTGACTGCCACTGTCTTATTAGTGTACAGCAAACATATGCCTATAAAATCACCCATAGGAGAGAAGTAGAAATAGCCACCTTAATTTTAGAGGCATTCTCCAAGAAGATGTGTGCACAATAGATAATTAAATGTAATGGACATTGCAACTTGTAAACACTAATAAAAGTATTAGCGAAAATCAATGCTTTCCTGCTGGTACATTTGTTTACTTTCTAATTGAACAGAGGCGGGGGGAAAAGAATGCAATGCTTATTGTTATGATTTACTTTGTGATAATGGTATCTGCAGATAACTTTCTCTCATTGTGCCTGTACGATTCTCAAAGCAAATATTGTAATGCTAAATTCTGAGCAGAGTAATTAAATGGGAAGCAACTATAATTTGGTGGCTGACCTTGAATTTAACTCGTGATCTTCTTTTCTCTGTAAGAGGTTTGCCTTTGGAAAGGTAACGGCTGTGACCGTACATCCCCAGTTCAAGAGTGTTGGAATTTTGAGATGCCGGGCATTTCACAACTTGGTTTACATTAGCAGAATTGTGCAGCACAAGTAAGTGGAATCTCAAATAATTTCTGTTTAACTATCAACAGCACCAGATTAATGTGTATGAAAATTGGCCTGTATTCTGTATTCTAAGATACATGTAATTCAGTGGTGGGATTCAACTATTCCCACCACCGGTTCGCTAAATAGAAGTGTGGGATTGAGTGTGTGTGCACACGTGGTTCGCACCTGACTTCTGCGCATGCACACACATGCAGCTTTTGAAGCCCAGGGAACATGCTGTCCCCATCCATTTCTGCTCTCTGGAGCAGCACAAAAAAGCTGTTTCTCTGTACTCTGCAGCCTCCGTGGAGCCCAGAGAAAGAGGCTCTGCTGCTCCAGAGAACAGAAATAGATGGGAACAGTGAGTTCCCAGAGCTTCAAAAGCCAGAGCTCAGCTGATTTGTGCAGCTACTAGTTCTGCCGCATGAATCAGCTGAGCTTAAAAAAAGGAAAGGGCAACCACCCCAAATTATCATCACCGGTTGGGCTGAACCAGGCCGAACCGGTAGAATATCACTACTGATGTAATACCTTATGCATTTCACAGAGATATTGATCTCAGAGTTCCAGGTAACCCACTATGGGACATACCCCTGAGCCCCCTAAAAGGATAAAAGATACAACTAAATGCTCCTCAAACATGGAATTTACTGTACTGTACTAATAACCATCCCTCCTACACTAATAGGCTCAATTCTTCTTCTTCTTCTTCATCATCATCATCATCATCATCATCATCATCATCATCATCATTATTATTATTATTATTATTATTATTATTATTATTATTATTATTATTATTATTATTAGCCAACACGTGGATTGCCAGGATTTATGGTTTAGGACTCTAAACTAGGAATTAAAATTTTGGACAGAATTAATGTTGGGTGGAGACAGAAAGGGTGGCTTATTCAATTAACCAGAATTTAAGGAAAAAAATAGTTTATTGTATCCAAAGAGAGTCTGTAAATATTACTAGGACTTTTTCCCAGGTAATCATTAATCAATTTTTAATTTTTGTGTATACAATTATTTCTGGCTTCAAAATCAGCTGGTAACCAAGTTGTTTTTTTGGGTGTTTTTTTTTTTAGAAAAAAATCTCTTTATCTTTCCTTTTTCAGATTTCCCATGCTGCAAAATACTTAGTTGCGATTTTTAATTGCCTACAATTAAGATTCCTCCACATACACCTTTTTATTTATTTAATGTCATTCTTTCCAAAGTAGGAGCTAAGATTTCTCTTCATCCTTATAATTAACTTGTCAGAATGTTAATAAACATCTTGTATCATCTCAGTGGGAGCTTAAAGTCATTGGGATTAGCCCCGCCCCCCATTGAGACCTGTAGTTTAGATGCAGAGCAGAATCTTGTATACTCTTAAGACATCAGGAACCGTTTCTATGAGAAAAAAAGAGAGAGGAAATAACAGCATGTGAAATGTGCAATTACGTGCATGAACAAAAGACGCACATTTGAGAAAACTGTAGGGGAAACCACTGGAGAGAACACAGAGATGGAAGGTGAATATGTGAAAAATCAATAAAGATGATCCAGTGCTCTACGATATTCAGCTGCAACAATTAAAGATGACTTCTGCCCTACCTGTTCAATCTTGTTTGTGCAAATGCTCAGAAAACATGCATTAAACCGAAGGCAAAACAGCTCTCTTCTCTCATGGTAGCTGCACATTAGGGCTTCCATCACAGTGAAGGCAAATGAACACGAGCCGTTGAAATTCAATGGAGTGGTGGCATAGTACAGATTGGCACTGGATTTGAAGTCCTGATGACCATGGCCATCAATCCCCAGAGTAGTCCAGTGAAAGATTACAGCCATACTTTTCTAGAGGGAAATGGTCTATTCCTCCTTCTCCAATAAATATTTGAGCTCTGACAGTGGCTCAGTGGCTAAGACGCTGAGCTTGTTGATCAGAAAGGTCGGCAGTTCAGTGGTTCGAATCCCAAGTGCTG
>JANHFR010005535.1:1289-13407 GCA_032468015.1 Mimophis mahfalensis
CCTGGTGAGATTTGAACATGCCTTAATTAGAGGCTAGCCGACTGTTAGGCTAATTCCTTACAGCCTGCTCCACCAAGATCTCTTGACTCCAGGGTAGCCAAAACACTATTTTTATTTAGACTGGTTAAAAAAGTACAATTTTGTAAATCTGATTGTGCTTCCCCTCTTCTAACTTTTATATTCATGTGAATTAGTGTGGTTCTGACTCAAGCATTTACTGCTTCACTTTTTGTTGCTTTAGTAGCAAAAAGTAACAAATCTTCCTTCTCTACATCAAAGTCATCATCTTTACTTTCCATAAAATTGCAAAAAGCAAAACTGAAATAGGAAAGAAAATAATAACTGCTGCAGGTTATATTACCACAAGACCTTTGGTTTAAAAGCTTGGTTTTCAAGAACTTACTAAAAGCTATCAGAAGGGGGGCTTCCATCTCATTGGAAAGCTCATTCTAGAAGTGATGAAACTACTGCATAACAATAGCACCTTCCAGCTTCAGTTTCCTTATATCCCAGAAATGTGCGATATCACTATATGATATAAAGGGCTGAGATGAATCCAGTTAGATGACGTGTTTTTGTAGCTATGTTGGTGGCAAGCCACGAAAGGCCTCATAGGTTAACCTCAAAATTTTAAATTATACTTGAAACCAAACTGGTATTCGGTGCAGGATATTATAAGATTTTGGTATAATATCCTCCCAGCATTGGAAAACTGTTAAGGCATGGACTGCCATATTCTAAATTAACTGTATCTTTTAAATGAGTGCTATGCCAAATACAGTGCAATAACCTGCAATTAAGGCAAGTTCAAATCTCACCGGGCTCAAGATTGACTCAGTCTTCCATCCTTCCAAGGTAGGTAAACTGAGGACCTGGATTGTTGGGGGCAATAAGCTGACTTTGTAAAACACTGCTTAGGGCCCCCCAAATGCCCTAATAAGCAGGTATATACATAAGAATGAAGGCTATTGCTATGCATTAGGTTGCATTAGGTTGTAAGCCGTCCTGAGTCACCGGAGAAGGGCGGCATATACATTGAATTTTTTTAAAAAAACCTTTGCAGGTAATGATGAGAGCCTGATATACTTTAACTAGGTCCCCCTGCACCAGGTAAAGAGGCAATTGACATACTAGCTGAAGCTGGGCAAAGACTCCCTTTGCCACAGCCTTCACTTTCTGTTCAAATAGAAGTCTAGAAAGGTCTCCAAATCATGAACTTGTTCTTGGACAGGTGGTGCCTGTCCATCAAGGAATAGTATTGCACCCACAGAACAATCCTGTTATACAAAGAGCAAATTCATATTGCTTGGATTCTTTTTAAGCCCATTCTCTTCAATCTAGAGGCCCTCAAAACCTCCAGGCATTGGGATAAATCACAGGCTAGGATTTCCACACAATTTGGGGCAGCAATACATAATTGAGTATCACACTTATGATACCATATCCTGAATTGTTAGATGACCTCCCGTAGTGGTTTCATACACGTTAAAAAGGGGGTGAGAACTAACTCCAATCTCCAATCTGTGTAACTTTTCCAGTAAGAAACCATGATTGATGGAATCAAATGCTGTTGAGAGGTCTAAAAGGTTACTCTACCACCATTCAGGATGTAATACATTGTCCAAGGGAACAAGTATACTGTTAAGTATTTGAATCTGTTCGGCGGGAAATCCGTGCGAGCCCATTGGTTAGTGGGCTGGCCCCAACTGTATATAAAGAGTTGAGTTTCTCCCAGCCCATTGCTGGGTCCTAACCATGATTAAAAGAGCTGTTGCATGAAATCACTCTTGGCTACCGAGTCCTCATTCCTGCGCTAGATCTTCAGATCTAACACTGGCGACGAAGGTGGGATACTGAGGCACGAGCCAGCAAGACCCAGCGAGTTCCGGAGCATCGAGCCGTGCCATGGCTACCTACTCTACCCCCCCGCTGTTCCAGCAAAAGATGGAGAAATGGGAGGACTACATGACCTGTTTCGAGTGCTCCCTCCATGCCGCCGAGCTCGGCAGCGTCTTGGATGACTGAAAACAGGCACTCTTCCTCACACACTGCGGCAGCACCGTCTTCAGTGTCGCTAAGGATTTAGCGAGCCCAACACCAGTGATGTCGGTATCCTGGATGGCACTACAGATGGTGCTGAGGAAGCACTACTCCCCAGCGCCATCCAAATACCTCCACCAAATTGAGTTTCGACAGTGGGTGCAGAGAGAGGACGAGTCGATCAATGACTTTGTCGCTGTGCTGCGAGCGGCAGCCATACCGGCCGAGTTCAGAGACCTAGACGAGACTCTGATAGAACAGGTGATCCGCGGGGTCACTGACACCTGACTCTGGAGATGTCTCCTAGCCCGCCAGGACCTGACCCTGACGATTGTGCTGGACGAGACGAGGGTGCACAAATCGTCCTCGTCTGCGGCGACCGCATTGCAGCGACCCCAGATGGCCCAGGGTGCATCCAAAACGGCCTCCATGCACCATGAGGAGGCCAGCACCGATGAAGGCGAGACATCAGGAGAGGACGTGTGTGCGACCGAAGGGGAAACCCAGAGAGAAGCCCCCGCAGTTGTGCCAGCTATGGCGGACCCCACCAAAGGTCCCATTGCAGGTTCCGAGAGGCGACTTGCCGATGCTGTAACAAGCGAGGGCATATTGCTAGAGCCTGCCAAGTGGGAAACCCAGTGAGAAACTTCCCGCCAAAAGAAATGGTGGCAAAAGACAAAAGAGCCAATCAGAAGCGCCATTTTAATGGCGGTGCCAAGTTCAAAAGGACCGAAGCGCACACACTGAGCGTCGACCAAGCAAGCACAGAGAGAGGGGAGAAGATCTACACGACCATGCAGATCGACGAAAGAGACTGCCGCATGGAGATCGACTCCGGCTCGCCCATTTCCACGCTTTCCCCAAGCTCCAGCACCGAGACCTCGAACTGCAGTGCATCCAAATCCAGGACTGCCAGGGGAAAACCCTCCCAGTGGCATGCAGGAAGGATTTCCTCATCTGCTATGGCGACGCTGCAGCCAGATTGCCTCTCACCATAGTGCATGGCCGTTTCCCCAGCCTTTTGGGGATGAACTGGTTCCCGGCACTCAGCTTGGGCATTACCAGAGTGCAGAGTGTTACCGGCCTCCCAGACAACGCGACCACCCTACGGGACGACCTCTTGGCAGAGTTCAGGGACATCTTCGAGACCGGACTGGGCAGGTACGTGGGGACCCCCATCTCTTTTGGACTTGTCCCTAACGTCATCCCAATCTGATTGAAGGCCAGGCGGGTCCCCTTAGCGCTCAAACCCGAAGTCGAGAGGGAGCTCAACAAGCTCATGGTGCAAGGAATCTTAGTTCCAGTGGACCACGCCAAATGGGAAGCCCCGATCGTAATGCCAGTTAAGCCAGATGGGTCTGTGCGCATTTGCGCCAACCACAAGTGTACGATCAACAAGGCCTTGCAGCCAAGCGCCTATCCAGTTCCTGTTATCCATCATCTACTGCACTCCCTGGGGCCAGGAATTTTTTTTGCCAAATTGGACCTGGCCCAAGCGTACCAGCAATTACTGGTGGATGAAGCCACCGCAGAGGCCCAAACAATAGTGACCCACTGGGGCTCCTTCAAGTGCACGCACCTCCAATTCGGAGTCAGCATTGCACCAGGACTTTTCCAGAGCACCATGGAGAGGCTCCTCCATGGTCTCCCAGGGGTCATGCCTTATTTTGACGACATACTCGTCATTGCCAATGACCCAAGACAACTGAAGGAGTGGCTAGCCACTGTCCTGACAAAATTCAGACCAGCCGGCCTCCGCATCAAAAAAGAAAAATGCTTGCTCGGGGTCCCCTCTGTAGAATTCCTGGGCTACCGTATCAACCAGAAAGGAATCCACCCCACATAGAGCAAGGTCAGGGCAATCAAGGATGCCCCAACCCCGAAGTCCAAACAAGAACTGCAAGCCTTCTTGGGACTTTTAAATTTCTATGCGATTTTCCTTAAAGATAAAGCCACTGCAGCCGAGCCCCTCCACAAACACTTTTCACCCAAAGCCACGTGGAAATGGGGGAAAGAAGAAGAACTGGCATTCAGAGCTGTCAAAAATTTGCTTTTGCAGGACAGCTTCCTGATCCAGTATAACGCCACCCTCCCACTCGTCCTTGTCTGCGATGCCTAACCCTTCGGCATGGGTGCTGTCCTCGGCCACAGACTGCCCAATGGCCTGGAAGCACCCATCACATTTTACTCTCAGACGTTGTCACCCGCCAAGAGAAACTACGGCCAGATCAACAAGGAGGCACTGGCAGCAGTAGCAGGAGTCAAGAAATCCCATGACTACCTGTACAGGAGGGAATTCGACCTGGTAATGGATCACAGACTGCTGCTCGGACTATTGGCGGGAGACAGATCGACACCTACAGCCTTATTGCCCAGGATGCAGCACTGGGCACTCTTCCTGTCTGGCTACTCTTACCTCCTGAGCCATCGCCCCAGAAAAGACATGGGAAATGCCGATGCCCTCAGCCACTGCCCCCTACCAGACCACATCAACGAAGCAACGACAGATGCCGCCATCCTCCTGTTGGACATTTTGGACTCAGCCCCAGTCACCTCAGCCGAGGTGGCCAGAGCCACTAACAAGGACACTGAACTTTGGACTGTCACCAGTTGGGTGAAGAGGGGGTGGCCGAAGAAGGGGGAAGGGGACAACTTCAAAACATATTTCGTGAAATGGGATGAACTGAGTTGCATGGGGGGGTGCCTGTTGTGGGGTGACAGGGTGGTTATTCCAGCAAGTCTGCGGAAAAGGGTACTGGAAGTATTGCACACGAGCCACCCGCGGATCGTAAGGATGAAGGGCCTGGCAAAAAGCTATGTCTGGTGGCCTCTTATGGACAAAGACATTGAACTCTGGGTGGGGAAATGCAGCCCATGCCAGCTCTCCAGACCAACCCCCCCAGCGGCACCCGTGCGAGAATGGGAGCAACCCTCTGCCCCCTGGCAGAGACTCCATATAGACTTCGCAGGCCCGTTCCACAGGCAAACCTTTCTAATAGTTGTGGATGCTTACTCCAAATGGCTGGAGGTCAAGCTAATGAAAGGCACCACCACTCGGGCAGTCATCGCAGAGTTAAGACAACTGTTCGCAACCCACGGCATTCCTGATGTTGTTGTCTTGGACAATGGGCCACAATTTACTGCAACTGAGTTCGAGGGGTACCTTGCCACCCTGGGCGCCTGACACGCACTCACAGCCCCATTCCCAGCACAAGGGAATGGCCAGGCAGAATCCTTCCTCAGAAGCACCAAGGAAGCCCTTTCACGACTAGGCCCAGGGGACTGGCAGGAGCGAGTTGACGTATTCCTGCTAGCCCAACACAATGTCCCATGCACGGCCACTGGGAAAAGTCCGGCAGAGCTCCTGATGGGCAGGAGGCTCTGATGCACCCTTGACCGACTAAACCCCCAATATGACCCCGACAAGTTCAAGGGGGAGGGTGAGAGACTCAGGGAATTCACAACTGGGACACTAGTCTATGCCAGGAATTATGCCGCTGGCCCCTTGTGGGAAGCAGGGACAATCTGCGAAAAAATGGGCCTGTTGTCATACCAGGTGGACATGGGGGATGGTCGAGTATGGAAGCAGCACATCGACCAGCTCTGGCAGAAACTACAGGCCGAACCAGACGAAGGCATGCTCCAGCAGGTGCAACCTGGTGTAAAACAAGTACTGCAATCTGCTCTTCAATTCGAGGACGAGACACGCAGGCTCCCAGAACACCACCCCCCATGAGAAGCAACGCCCAACACAGAGCCGAAGGACTTATCTGGAGGCACCGAGGTCCCAAACATCGAAAGGCCAGACATGCCCAAGCAACCAGCCCGACAGGGGGCGGAGCAGAGCCCAGCAAAGCAGTCCATTCCGCTCGACGCCTCGCCTCTGACTGAGCTGCGCAGGTCAACTAGGGTGCGGGTACCCCCTAGTCACCTGAAAGATTACATATGCTAATCACTCGTTAATCACCCCAAGTGCATTCTGGGGGGAAGGGGTGTTAAGTATTTGAATCTGTTCGGCAGGAAATCCGCGTGAGCCCATTGGTTAGTGGGCTGGCCCCAACTGTATATAAAGAGTTGAGTTTCTCCCAGCCCGTTGCTGGGTCCTAACCATGATTAAAAGAGCTGTTGCGTGAAATCACTCATGGCTACCGAGTTCTCATTCCCGCGCTAGATCTTCGGATCTAACATATACTGTCTCAGTCCCATACCTAGACCTGAGCCCAAGCTGAAAAGAATTTAGATCTGTTTTCTCTAACTTGTATGTAACTGATCTGCCACCACTATCTCAACAACCTTTCCTCAAAAGGGACGGACAGAGACCAGACAATAATTAGCGACAGATTTAATAGACACCCATTTCAGCCAGAGTTGCACCACATTGTCTTTCAACACAACTGGGAGTTATTTTTCCACAGAAGCATTGACACTTACAGATCCACAAGGCCACTCATTGATTCACTCCCTTTAGTAGCCAGGATGGACAGAAGTACCACCAATACGTGATAGAGGATAGCCTAGAAAGCAACCTATACACATATTAAATCCTCACAGAGAAAAATAAAAGCTGTAACAGGTCAAGATGACCACTGCAAGGGCTGAACAGAAGTCACTGCAAGGGCTGGACAGAAGTTCTTTGCAATGAATTCTTAAAACAGAGTTAGTAACATTAAATTGGCCAGTGGACAAAAGTCCACTGATGCAATAAGAGAAAAGTAACCCACTTCTCTGTTATTGACATAGTGTAGATCCAAATGTCTAAGACCCTGACCTTTTCTAGACCCAAACTCCAAGGCAGGAAGTGTGAAGTTATGCAACATCAAACGGTGAGAGGTCACCATTGTCACGAACTGAGTTTCCACTCCACTCCATTTCTGGTTTTCCAGCTTCCCTTCCATCCTGCAATGTCATGGACTTTGGAATGCGCGTCTGCATAGAACTGACTTAACTCCTATTTTCTATTTTCTATTCTCCATCTTTTTCCTTTTGTCTTTGCTAAGATGTAGATGTGTAGTTAACTGCTTGTACATATTAAAGCTTTGTTTATTTTACTTCTGAAGCTTGAGCATATATTTTCACTTAGAATATGCCTCTGGGAGAGCAGATGGTCCTAACCTCCAATCTTAATCTTCACAACCATGAGCCCATAGACATTTTATTTTAAAGAAAAAATCCCCAGAGATATTCATGTACAGATATACTGTACATCCCTACTCAAGCAATATATGTATATATGTGTACACACACACACACACACACACACACACACACACACACACACACCTAGACAGACAAAGAAGCTGAATTAATTTTTCATTAGCTTGTTTCCATAATAGGATTCCATTACCATTGGTTCACGGGTTTACAATTTCTACATCCTTCATCCGTAGAAGAGACCAATTGTATTATATTATGGGACTTGAGAAGGATGTCCCTTGTCTCCCCTAGTTTTTTATTTAGCTCTTGAACCATTGGCTTAATCTATTAGATAGTCTCAAAATAGTAAAAGGCATGGTTACATTCAAGACTTCTACTTGACAAATTGTTCTTATTTGACAATGATACTAAGGCTATTCTTGATAATTGTGTGGTCATAAGTATCAGCAAATTAATCTTAAGTCTATTATTTTCTTGACCTTGAAATGTTACTCTCTTGCAAATGTATGCCTTGTCTCTTCAAAGTACGGTATGTTTTTTTGTTACTTACACTACAATTTTCTATGCTTTTATTGTTGGTTATTTAATCTTCTATATCAGGGGTGTCAAACTAGATTTCTTTGTAGGCCAGATAAGCATTGTAGTTCTCATCCATGGGCTGGCTGGGGTGGGGAGGGTGGGGAGATGAGATGTACACCTTTTGCAGCACCCTGTTGGCCAAAATGGGGCACGGAGGGCCATGCATGCCCCCATGACCCATTTTCTGCCTGGATAACCTCCTGAAGCACTTTGCTGGCCAAAATGGGGCATGGGGGAGGGGGCACACGCACGCCCTGCACCCTGTTTTGGCTGCCAGAGGCACTGCAGGCAATCCTTTGCTATTTCCCAGCCAGCCCCATGGGCCAGATTTAAGCAGCCCACAAGCTGAATCCATTTTACACTGCGGTTCTATATAATTATACTAGTATTATACTGATATTTAGTTTAATTTTTATCTTTGGAAATCTTTATTTTTCTCCTTACTTTCTGTTCCGTGTGAACCCACACAACCCTTTGGGGAAAAGAACAGTGAAAAAAAACTTCTTCCCTTATTCCCATTTTTTACATCTACATGGTGAAGTTTCCAGATTAAAGACTATGATTTCATTATATGCAAAATCTGCAAAGTGTGGTGTAACAAAACATGGTTTTTAAATGTATCTTTAAGTGCTGCAAGTAGCTTATGCTGAAATTTTCTTCTTCAAGGACACATTAAAATGTAAAGAACTGGGAAGACCCTCTGTTTCTGTTGAATTACATTTGCTTATATTTGGCAGCTGAGTATGGTAAATATGTCAAAACATACACAAGCTGAATTATTTATAGGTGACATGCTGGGAAAAAAGGTGGAATGCCAAGTGTCTGTTTTTGTCTGTTTAATCATTGTATGTGACTTGGTGTAATATAATACAAACAATCAATTATATATTGGGATCCATTGGAATCTAGCCAATCAGCTGCTTGAAAAGGCCAAGAAATTGGTTTTAGGATTGGTTCAGAAAGAATAATTTTTAGGTGCCATTGGCTTTTTCACAGGGCAGGGCAGCACCATAGTAAATGAATTCATGGATCATTTCCCCCTCAAAATCACTCTCTATTTAGCCTCTCAGGGTCTTCAGAGCCGTGGTGGTACAGCGAGTAGAGTGCTGTATGTAGTACTTAGCTGCCAGCTGCCTGCAATTAGGCAGTTCAAATCTCACTAGACTCAAGGCTGACTCAGCCTTCCATCCTTTCAAGGTGGGTAAAATGAGGACCCAGATTGCTGGGGGCAATATGCTGATTATGTAAACTGTTTAGGGAGGGTTAAAAGCTCTGATAAGCCGTATATAAATCAAATGCTATTGCTATTGCTATTGAGATGGGACAGCTCCAAAATATGCTCAAAAGGTGATATTGTGCTACTATTCTATCTATCTGTTCTTAGTGGGTTTTCTTAGCAAGAAAGAAAGAGAAAAGGGAAATACAAGAGGTTATACATGGAAAAAAATCATATGGATTTCTGGTAAAATTCCATAAATAAAGTACTATGAAACAAAACAAAAAACAAACTTTATTTGGGCAAGAAGGGGACAACTTCTTTTTCATCAGGGCACTCTGCCTGAGGGCTAAGGTAGCCAATTCACATTATTGTTATCTACTTCCAGTTTTACTTAACTTAATCATAAGCACCCAATGGCCTGTTCTGAACTGAAATTATCTATTTACAATGGGAAAAAACTAATATGTCCTCCCAGCTTTTTAAAACAGTCCTGTAGGTATGGAATCTATCAACCAATTCTCATGGAAAGGTTATTTAATCCAACTCCTACATGTTTCTCTGTGATCTTTTTCCATAAAAAGTAACCAATGAAGGTTTTTTTTTAAAAAAAAAAATCACTGTTCTTCACAGAATGATTGCAATCAGGAAAATACTGTTGTGTGCTTGCAATTTAACAAAGAAAGCAAATTAACAAATAGAAGTAAAGCAGTATAATACACATTTGTAGTCCAATCCGGGTCCAGATTCAATAACTTATTCAGAAATGATTCAGAGGAATGACTGGCGATTTTCTGATGGAAATAGCCAATTATAAGAATTATTAAGTTGTATACAGTATGTAATAAATAAATACAGACAATATTGGCAGAGGGGTTTAAAACAGAAAGAGCTTTCTCACTGCTGTCACTTACTTTCTTTTCCCCTCATGATTTTTTCTATTTTCCAGCTGTGCAATGTTTATTTCCAATCTCCAATTTTATGTTCATCCCCAGCAGCTGCAAGTGAGACAGGAACAAGCAGTTTCCATTTCCAGTCCTTCTCCACTTTTTTCATTGGTGTCCAGCAATGAATCAAACATTCCTTTGACTCCAAGACATCCCCTTGCTCTTCCTCTTTTGTCCCCTCCATCTTCTCTTCTTTTTAAGATTACACTGAGCACCATCCATTTCTCTTCATCTGATTATCCGTTATTGAACCAAGCCTTCACATCCCATCCACTCTACCCCCAAATCTCTTGGCACTGACAAAGCTTCCAGGCATAAAAACAGAAACAAAAGCCAGTCTCACAAATAGCCACTTCATATAGCAGCATCTTAAAGAAAATAATTATATATTTGCTTGCGAAGAGCATTAGGATAGCAATGTTTTGTTTTTTTCTAAAATCTGTGGAACATTCACGCAAATTTTCTTGGTGTTTGCATCGTTTTGGGCTGAATTTCAGGGACAGCAGCATAGATGGAACACAAGGCAAATGGTACATCTATGATAGCTCTTCCACACTGGCCATCCTTCGTTCCATTAAAATCCCCAAGCATAGACGTCATCACTTAAAGCTAAATATACTAATATTTATTGAAACATGCTTTATGATACCCAAGGTACTTCCTTCTCCATCCCCCTGTTTTTACTGCAGATTTCATAGGTTTAACTGAGTAAAATTCCCTATAGATTCTGGTAATGAATAAATTATTACTTTCAGCACAAGTGAAAAAGAAGCACTAAAAATAGCTTCCATTTTATCTTGGGTGTCAGCATTAATATTCAGTGCCTTCCTCTTCAACCTGACTGTGTTGTATTTGTGCCAATGGTATCTGTAGGGTGAAAAAAAGTGTTTGTAATAGCTGGGGTTTAGTTTATTCTAAATGGGAAACATCTGCCATAGAAAAAGTCATATTCTTATTAATTGAAAGCTTCTGCACTTGAGGCCTGAAAGCATTTAAATGTATTCCTCCCCCCATAATTTTATTGTATGTAGTTTCAATATAAAATGATTTTAGAAATGTATTTTTGTGTAAAACAATAGAATTGAGACAGAGTCTTTAGATAGATTTGTATTATCAAGGAGTCACATGAGCATACCTGTAATTTCAATTGCAGCTTTGGGAAATGTGTTTCCAGAAAGATGATCTAACTACTTGACAGGCAGTTATTCTTTGAAAAATGTAGACTAATTAGACTTTTCTTCTGTGTCATCAATTGCCTACCATGTAGCAGTAATCTGACAGGCATGCTGTTGCTTCACAATTCACAAGTATTAAAGAAAAATCAGTGAAACTAGAACCAAATAATGTTGATATTATTTTAGTGAAAAAAAAACCTACACAATCAATAGACATTGCTGTCTCAGAAGACACACATTCTTAGAGAACCATGAATGAACATTGAAGAGTGTTGTGTAGATCCCTAAGAGAAGATTGTAAAGAGTGGGGTGCTCTGGATATCATCCTGTATGAATGGGGGGAAAATGGTTTTAATAGAAGTCCTTTTGGATGGTGGGAAATTCTGCTATTATGGGTGCTTCCTGGGTGATGTGCTTGTAATAGTGTAGGAAAAGAGGGCTTCAAGTAATGGATGTGGATTCTACTGAACATTATGTCCCAGAACAGGGAGGAAACTTAAGCACAGGTGCCAACAATTTCCCTTCCACTGAAACTAATAAACAAAGAAAGAGACCTTCAAAAGTAGTGATTCAACCTCAAAGATTCACCTGCAACCAGCGGCCAGGTTTTCTGTTAAGACAGTCTTAGTTTTGGTAAAACTTCTAAACTAATAAGGAGTTAGGGTTTACCAATATTAATAAATGCTTTTATTTATATCATCATCATCATCATCATCATCTCTTCTTTAAATTCCACTTTTCTCTATTTTCTTCTGTCCAGATCATATAAATGCTAATTAAGATTAAGTTCCATATGTATCTGATGATGATAATTCCAATCTATGAAAATTTATGCTTATAAATAATAAATTGCTTTGTCTTGTTATTGTTGCTGTAATGAATTAACATAATTACAAGTCTAGAACATTTTCTTGGTAGCTATGATTAATAAGGGATGCAGTGGCTCAGTGGCTAAGATGCTGAGCTTGTCGATCAGAAAGGTCGGCAGTTCAGTGGTTCGAATCCTG
>JANHFR010005535.1:63163-74398 GCA_032468015.1 Mimophis mahfalensis
GGAGGGGAGGGGCGGGCTTTGAGAGTGGCTTGGCTTCGTGTGAATGGCCGGCTGTCGGCAATAAAAACTCATGGATACCAGTTAGGACGGATCCTGTAAATCACAGCGACGGGATCAGTGGCCCCAAGCCTGCCAGAAAAGCCAAGTTTTACTGCTTTACTGCTTTACAGAAGGCTAACAGGGTGGTGGCGGTCTGCACCTCAGGAGGCAGTTGGTTCCAGAGAGCTGGGGCAGCCACAGAGAAGGCCCTTCCCCGTGGGCCCGCCAGCCAACATTGTTCAGCTGATGGGACCCAGAGGAGGCCGACCCTGTGGGATCTTACCGGTCACAGGGAGGTATGCGGCAGAAGGCGGTCTCGCAAATAACCTGGCCCTGAGCCATGTAGGGCTTTATAGGTAATAACCAACACCTTGAATTGTGTGATGAACCAAAATACATAAAGAAAGTAAAATGATATAATAAAAACCTATTTATTGATCTCAATTAATGTATAATTATTGATTAATATACAGTTTTCTACTATTTGTGAATTTTCTCCTCTTTGTATGATTATTTAGAATAAGCTTGATATTGGAATGGGTAAATGATGTAATATTCTTTGGATGTAGTTCTATAGTCTGTCACTAGATCCTACAGATCTCTCACTCAGAGAGATAAAAGAGGTTTGTCTGGCATTATTGTGGCCTTCCTCCCAAGTGAGCATTATTTAATAGGCAATAAACACAGAAGAGTTTTGCCTTGATATTGTCAGAAATGGATAAATGAGCTTCAGATCCATCATTTATGAAAATCAGTTTGGGAATGTTGTAGTTTTTTTTTTTATGGGAACCAAGAGAAGGGAGAAGTAAGACAGAAAGGAAGAAAACTGAAGGAAGATTAAACAAAATTCTTGTCTCATTTTCTGCCCTGGGCAGCACAAATTTAAGGAGGAAGCTCAATAGCATCTCCTCATTAATTTTTAAAAAGTACTTCTTTGTAAAAGGTTTAAGTTAAGAGAGAATTTTGCTGGTAGCTACCTTTCATATTTTATGGACAAGTTCTTGTCCTGCACAAAGGCAGGTTTTTATTTTTTAAAGGTTTTTGCTGGGGGGAACTGAAAAATTTTCTACATTTTTAGAACTACAAGCTGATTTGGGCACACACATTGCTGTCTTTGTGTTTCCTATTTCAAAATAGCAGAAACTTACAGCATTGATTTATGGTAGTTGTCATGTCCATCATCTTTGGCTTGGTACCTCACTGTCATCCTGTCATCAAAGGGGGAGGGATGTGGGGGACAAATGGGCAATAAACCTATATGCATTTTTGTGTGGGAATTTGGGAGGCAGGATGACAGCTTTTGGCATCTTCAAGGCCATTTGCCCTGAGTATGAAAAGATACCAGCCCAAACACCTCGCCAAACTTCCCAGTGGTATTGCATTATCTGGGTTTGACTGGGCATAGTGCGAGGGATGAAACTGAAGGAAATAACTTTGTATTGATGTGTGAGAAACTCTTAATTCTGCCTGACTTTACCGCAACTAGGAACTCTTAATAAAAGTACCTTTCACTTCAACCAAATGAGGGTTTTTCTTCCCTAAGGAATCAGACTATGGCAGGTTTGACAGTAGTTGTGTGATGAAAAATCAACAACATGGTTGGAGGATGAAAAAAATGCATGTGGGATAGTCTGCCCCCTACCCCAAATCTGGTTCAGTTCAGGTTGTCATTGAAATTCTACCTGATATATCTAAAACTGTTGTAAAAGAACATGATAGGTACTGCTTTAAAATCCCCACTGGCAGACTGCAATACAAATGTATGATAATGAACATTTTACAATTGTGAACAAGGAGGTGAGACTTGGCAATTTGTCCAAGTTCAATTAGGAAAAGAGGGTCAAAGAAAACTTGATTATATCAGATATGTGGAACAGCTAAGAGAAGATTGAGAAACAGGAAAGGTACTACTACTACTCATATAATACTCATGGCTTCCTGGTTTCTAGCGCAGCACCTTAGGAACTACTATGTGTTTTATTTGTTTGCTTCTTTCATTTTATATATGTTGTTTTTATTTGCTTTATGGTAATAAACCTAGAATAAATTAAAAGTGATACGGGTGGCTATATAAATCAAATAAATGAATAAATGACACAATGTGCTTTCCTTTAAGGTAGATTTCCTAATATGTTACAGAAATAGGTAGATATTATTGCTAATTTGATATTGTAGATCAGGTTTCCCCAATCACTGGGCCAGAGCCTGGTACAGGCGTGTGGCCTGTTAGTGGTGGGCAAGCAAAACTGTGCATGCACAGGACCTACGTTGCGTGTACCACCTGTTCCTGGTGGAAAACTTGTGGAAAACTTGTCTTCCACAAAACTGATCCATGGTGCCAAAAAGATTGAAGACTTCTGTGGTAGATAATTTGATGCACACACAAACACTAAATGAATGATTATGTGGGTAGGCTATATAATGTTAATTTTGTCTTGTTTTATGTGTTCTTTTCTTTGGTTTGGCAATAGAATTTAGCAATCAAGTTAGACTGTCAGATGGTTGTATATTACCTGTTAAAAATGTTAATTGTAGCTAATTTCTCTGTGGCTTCTTTAAACTTATGTTTAATTGAAACAGATTAAATGTGAAATATTGATTCTGAAAGGGTGCTGTAGAGTGATTGTGTATTAGTGACAGGAAAAAAATGAAATATAAAAGGCTTACTGTGTCCTAAAGAGCTAATTTAGTCTGGTGTGAGTTTTACTCAAAAGGTCTTGCTTCACAGTATGCTTCAGGAAGATTCAGAGTGAACGAAAAGTTGAAGAATTTTTCAATGGCACGACTTTCCTAGGATTTTTAAAGCAGCTATCTCCTCTCTGCAGCTTGTCATGAATTCAGCAATGTGCATAATAGGCAAAGTGTCTCTTATTTTTATAGCAATTATTATAATGTCTTAAACTGATATATTTCATTGAATCAAAAGCTACAGGACTTGGCATTTTGCCTGAGTGGACAGATGTTCGTTCTCTCTCTTGTATTCACAGACATACAGTGTCATCATATTATGTTCTCATGCTGACAATTAATAGCTTGGCTGGGTCACTAAACCAATCCACTGAGTTGACTCTTATCTTCACACAGATCACTGGGGACGTGAAAGAAAATTTTAGCTAGTGATTCACTTGATTTCTTTTGGTAGCTGGAACTAAAACGATAGGTTATCCTTGCTCTTAAGGAGACCTGCCACCCCATAAAGCAGACCTTCTAAAGACCAATTCAATTGCCACACAGCTGAATAGACAACATAATATTTCAAACTGCTACTGGATCTCCTCTGTGCCAAATGAAGGGCTATAAAATTCATCTGTGCCACTTGCTCTGTAAATGCTGCTGATTTTTAATCTATAGTCCTTGCTATCTTTTAGAAGGGAGTTGGGTAAAGAAAATTATACTGATATTTTGTACTGTGCAAAGAAGATAATAGTTCTGAGAAAGCTTCGGCTGTAAGTGAAACTGGCTACTGTCTGCAACCCAGGTGATTCGAATTTTTAGTAGATAATGTTACAGCCTTTTCTTTCTCTTTCTCTTAAACTGGAGAACTGAGACTTTTCAATATGAAATCAAAACTGCAGGAGTCTTTTGGTGTCAAATAGGCTCTTATGAACTAAGGAAAAGAGTACTTCACAATCACAGGTTTTCTTTTTTTTTTCTTTAATTCTATAGTAACAGATATTTCAACCTGCTTTATTACCGATTGCGGCGGCCTTTATCTGAATTCTGATCTTTTTTTTATCATAGATTGCTTACACTCTGAACAGAGCAGATCTTGAGCATCTGCCCGAGCCAAACATACAAGATGTCTTAAAGTCAGGATAGTGGGAAATACAGAATGTGCTGCTCAGAAAAAGAGCCCTGTAGAAGGCCTTCAGTTCTCAGTGAGTGAGTCTGCACCTTACAACTTAAGCCGGCAACAAAACGCTGCAGTGTGGAGTCCACACACACTGCATCATTCTTTCCACACTACAGCTAGTCCTTGACTTACAACCAAACTGAGCCCAACATTTATGTTGCTCAGTGAGACATTTTTAAGTGAGTTTTGCCCCATTTTGTGACCTTCCTTGCCACAGTTGTTAAGTGGATCACTGCCGTTGTTAAATTAGTAACCCAACTGTTAAGTGAACCTGGCTTCCCAATGACTTTGCTTGTTAGAAGGTCGCAAAAATGGATCACATGATCCTGGAACACCGCAACCGTCATAAACATGAACTGGTTGCCCAGCATCTGAAAGTTGATCACATGACCCTAGGGATGTTGCAAGGGTCATAAGAGTGAAAAATGGTCATAAGTTACTTTTATTAGCACCTTTGTAACTTTGAGCGGTCGCTAAATGAGCTGTTGTAAGTTAAGGACTACAACTTGTACTAATTTTTCATTTTCTTTTTCTTTCAAACATAATTTAGTATGCCGTGCATGGTCAGTGCTCATACATCTGGCTTTCTTGCCCCATCTGCGTACATACACATGTATACACACATACACATATATACACACTTGAAGAAGAATGGTTCAAGCCTTTAGAAAATTAAGACCTAAAATTTAAAGGCTTCCTTTCAGTTTCAGACCATTTGGTAGCTTTTGTTATGTTTTCTTATTTTTCCTAAATAAATTAAACTTCCCCCACTGCAACTGAGTTCTCTGAGGCTGCCTTCGGGGAAAAAAAAAATAAAGGTAATAGCGGATATAAGGGACCTACTGCTGCACGGTTGTTGGAGGAGCTATTAATATACCTTCTACCTGTCTGCCTAATCATCTCTCTTTTGGTGTTCCCTGAGATGATGTTGGGTTTGGATGATTGTAGGCTTCTTGTCCTGCCAGATTTCAAGGTCTCAACTGAGATTGCGCAATGTGTGTTAGTCCTGCAAGAAGAGGTGGTATTCAGCCAGTTCTGACAGGGTTTGGGAGAACTGGTAGTGATAATTTTGAATGATTTGGACAACCAGCAAATATCACCTCTGACTGGCCCCTCCGCTCCCCGCCCCTTCCAGGAGTCTCCAAGCTCCTCTATTTGGGCACTAGATCTCTTCAGGGAGATTTTCTAGGCCCAAAATGAGGCATGGAGTGTGTGGCCCCCCCCCCCCTATTTGGCTGCCTCGAGGCTTCAGAATGGCTTTCTAGGCAAAAAACAGGGCACGGGGTGGTGGTGCAGCAGCCCACCCAGTCTCTTGACTGCATAGCCACACCCACCAAGCCATGCCCACAGAACCGATAGTAAAAAAATTTGAATCCCACCACTGCCTGCAAGGTAGTCCAAACAAGAAGCACAGCCAAGAGTTCTCGCTCTATCATAAGGTTACATTAACAGAATGTTGCAAATGGGAATTATTTCTCCCCTTCCTTCCTTTTAATCTCTGGAAAACTAGGGAGGGATCCTTCTGAAACTTTTCCTGTACTCTCCCTCCTTGTATGGGCTGAGACATCTTTTAAATGCGGCTATGCGATCAGGGGCTCTTTCTGTTGTCTCCCATGGTCATTCCTAACAAACCAGTCCATTCATTGAAATCCTATGGAAATGAAATCCTATGTCAGTGATGGTGAACCTTTTTTGGCTCCTGTGCCAAAAATGAAAGGGGTCTCGCGTGCCCCGCCCCCACACATGCACATGTGCCCACCCACTCGTATGTGCGTGGGACTGCCACCCTCCCCCCAGCATGCGCGCGCAAACACCGAACTGACCTGGCTCAGTATTTTAAACTCAGGATAGCGTGCACATGTATGGGGGGGGGAGGGGATAGCATGTGCTATCCCCCCCTGCATGTGCACGCGCTATCCTCTGAGCTGAAAAAACACCCCCCCCAATGCCAAATTGTTTGATGTTTTTTTGGTGGTTTTTCAGCTCAGGGGATAGCGTGCACACATGTGGGAGAGGGGATAGTGCGCGCTATCTCCTCTCCATCCCCACATGTGCACATGGTATCCCCTGAGCTGAAAAATGCCCCCAAAATGCCCCCAAAATGCCAAACTGTTCAATGTTTTTTCGGTGTTTTTCTGGTGTGGGATAGTGTGCGCACACGCACAGGGTCACACGCATGGGGCGGGGGAGTGTGTGGGAGCTTGAGGGAGCGTGGGGGAGCGCGAGAACTTGCGTGCCAGGCAAAATGGCTCCGCATGCCACTTTGGGCATGTAGTGTCACAGGCTCATTAACTGACATGTGAGATATGGTCTTCTTCTATATCATTCTCAGACACTAGAGAATGTACAATGGGCTGGCACTATAAGGTTATAAAATCTGCAAAGATTATTTGTTTTCAAATATTTAATAGTGATAAATAATAAAATATTAAGATACAAAGTTATTTTTTTTAACTTTTATATTTTAATCTTGTTTCAAATGCTTCAAAAACACTGAACACATTTTTAGAATTATACATTTTAACATAGGTTTGGGTTTGTGGACCTGTGTGCCTGAGCTACCACTAGACAAGCATGCAACCTTTATTCTTTCTTTAAAATGGATCATGTGCCAAATCTGACATTTTTCAGAAGAAGGTTATAGTATTTTCTTAGCTTTTGGATGGAGTATGGCCTTCCTGATTCTTAATCACTGCTGTTTATCTAGACATTTAAATTAATATGTAAAGTAAACTGAGAATAAAAAAAAAGAAACCCAGAGTAGGTCCCCCCCCCAACAAATAGTGTTTTTTATTAGTTTCTACAGGAATGTCTTGTGCATGTTTATATTCCTGTTCTGCAACTGTATGCCAAAAATATCAAGCTGCCAGGCTCCACAAACAAGATGGTATTATCTTATTCACACACAAGAATATAAAAGTGGTTGGGTTTTGCAGTAACTTTCACACTCCATATGGTGTATGTGCAAGCCTGGCACCAAAAAATGCACCATGTTCATCTGGACTATGTGTCATATTTTCAGCAGAAGGCAAAACTTTCAAATTCAGCCATTTGTTCAGAAAGAGGGAATAAGGAAAATGTGCAAGACACAATGTACACACAAGCATATATAATTATATAGGATAACTAACTTTAATTCCATGCACTACTATTTTTAGCTATATTTCCATATATTTTTTTTAGTTTTTGCATTACTTTATATCTCCTTATTGCATCCATACTAGCCTTCATGTATTCCAAACAATGACTTCTTGAATTTCCATCCTGCAAGGCTGTTGTGTTACACTTGCAAAACATATGTACATAAAGAGAGTTAACTGAGAAATAAAGAGTAATAATTTTTTATATTAGTGATAGGCAAAGAAATACAGCATAAAAGTCCTTGTTATTTTAAAAAGTATGTTTATGTTGATAAAACATAGATTTATGAGAGATTTAAATCTGACATTACAGTCACTATTTTTAAAAATATTTCATTTGTAAACTTCAGCAATCTGATTAAGTTAAATAAAATCAATATATAGAAATAAAATACAACAACATTGAAAGAAGCCTTCTCATGTTTATTCTAAAAATCTTTGTGCAATTGATGAACTAAGAATCCCTGGGCAAAATGAGGAAAGGAGTAGTTTTCTAGACTGCGCCAATTCAAGTTCTGCATATTAAGTCTGGGTTTTCAAATGATAATAAGAAAAAAGAAATCCTACAAAGGTAGATTGAATAAGAAATATAAATGAATCTTTTCTCCTTTTTGTTTAACTGATTTTTAAGAATTTTATTTTGCCATTTGAATATTTTTTCCAAGATTCTTCTTGCTATCCCAATAAGTGCTAGTCTTGTGTATTTTCATATTTCTTGACATATTTCTGTTTTACTGTTGATAGGTGATCCTAAAAGATTGACATTATTCACTATTTCATTGTCTATGTTGTCAGTTCTAAGGCTGGTTGTTATACTTATTAATTCAATTAGAATAAGAGGGGAATATACAACCTTGCCTCACACCTTTGCCAATCTAGAACCAGTCTGGTTTCTTGAGCAGTGCATCATTTTGCATTAAGACAATGAGATCTTCTGGGATTCCCATTTTCCTAAACACATTTTGCAGCTTTATACAGCTAAAACAATCAAAGATCTTTCTATAATCAATACCATGTGTACTGATTTCAGTAGCACATTAAATTACCATTAGTAAGCTCTTAGTAAGCTGTGGTGGTGCAGTGAGTAGAATGCAGTATATAGCACTTAGCTGCCAGCTGCCTGCAGTTAGGCCCTTCAAATCCCACCAGGCTCAAGGTTGACTCAGCCTTCCATCCTTCCGAGGTGGGTAAAATGAGGACCCAGATTGTTGGGGGCAATAAGCTGAACTGCTTAGGGAGGGTTGAAAGTCCTGATAAGTGGTATATAAATCAAATGCTATTGCTATTACTATACTAATTATATTCCCAACAGTTCAAATGGTTTCTGTGTTACTTATTCATATAACAATGTATACATATTACTTTAAAAACCTTCTACAATATTAAGTGGGATGACTTTACCAAAATTCTTTATGTGCTTTAGAATTTCAGAATATGGATAATATAAGTCTTGGTCTAGAATACAACATGGATAGAGAAGTCTGTGCTCTCATATTTCTTAATATGTCAGATTGTATCAATGATCTCTATCTATTGTTACTTGCTTTAAAGTGCAACATTCTTCCTAAAAAATGCCATATTTTTTTCCTTCCATCCATCAATTTGATACCAATTTGCTTTTCTGTAAGGCCTTGCTTCTGTCCCGTTTTTGTTTTCAGAATAGCCTCTAAAATAGAAGTGAGAATACATCAGCACACTTCCATGTTGCAACTTATCATTTTTCTTGATTCCCTTTGGTCATCCCCTTGTCATGGAAACTTCTCTCATTTCTGCTTTGTAAAGTACTTGCAAAGGGCACGGGTAGTATGATCAAAATGATAAATAACCCCAGCAGCTAGTTCCAGCATACACCATGGAAGTCACAAAGAATTATCATCTTAACCTTATTGTTTCACAGGAGATTCTGATACCAGTTGCTCTTCAGAGGCTAGACTGTGTGGTTACTAGGAGCTCCAGGAATTCTACCAGAAGATAAAAATGAGATGAGTTCAGGATCAAGTGTGTAACTGATCCAGCTGGGAATAAGCTGAATGTATTATTTGACAAGGATGTGTACTCAAACAGTATAATGAGACAGACCACAGATCTTTGTAGGATAGTTTCAGGATGACTTTCCTGTTCTCTGTAAGACCATAATGAGCAGAATGACCACTGAAGCTCTAGTGTCTTCTCTGACTGTAACATTCTGCCACTTTGAGCTCTGAATCACATGAATATTCTTTTACTGTTTGGTGTCTCTGGGTTTGCTTATTTGCTTACAGCTGTTTCACCACCCAACTAGGTAATCTCATCACTGCATCATCAGCAACACTTAGTAAAAGCCATAAAACAGGCCTAATATAAGACAAACCAACATCAAAGAGGCCAGGACCTAACCAACAAGAGGCCAGGAAAAGAAGCAAAACATCTTGAACTAACCCACCTACATAACATAGTCCCATTGATTTTTTATTACTATGTCACCAATCACAACCCCATACCCGTTCCTCAACTATTTACTCAACCTCTGAAGCCATTAAAAACTGCTCACGCCTGATGCAAGGAAAAATATTGATGATAATATTAGTATTTTGAAGAAGTTGTGGATTTCTGGTAAGTATGTGCATATAACCAGCAAAGTATGTAAGAGAATATAAGGAATAGTATTAGAAGAATATGTGCAATATAATAGAATAACTAAACCTTGTAGTCTCCTTAAAACTAACAAATATATTATGGCACAAGCTTTTATTGACTCTAATCTATGCTACATTAGTTACACGGTTGCATACAGGCATGTGTATATGCATAGATATGCGTGCACTATAATTGTTGAGAGGCAAAAGTATTGTACTACAAAGTATTGTACTACATAACAAAATGTCGAAATTCATAAAACTATTATTGGGCAATAATGCACTGTGACACTTGTAAATTGATTCTCCATGATTAAACAAGAAGCTTATTCAAAGCAATAAGAATTACGGTAGTTTGATTCACTGGATGAATTATCTTTTTAAGAAACTTTGAAGTCTGGCATTATGAAGAGTTACCCATTGAAGTTTGCTATTTCAGGTACAGATTCATGTCTTATTTCTGCATCTAGCCAACCAAATCTGACATTAAATCCTAAATAGATTTAAAGATTACCAGGGCTGGAAGGAGAGATGAAAAATATCTGGGGTTATACCCATAGTATATATCTCCATCAGAGGTCAAATTGTGGTTTGATTTTGCTTTCGTTCAAATTTATGGAGTTTCTTCATTGTTGTGATGTGATTACCAGACCAGTCCTGGTAAACAGAGGCTTAGGGCTCAAATTCCCTGAATTTTCTGGATCAGATTACTTTCAGGATCATAGTCTTGATGCATTTTTATGGCAAATAATAGACCCTACAGATATATTATAAAAAAGAATTTATATTTGGATGTAGTGTCTATTACTTTCATAGGTATATTGGTAACTTAATCTTAGAATTAAGGTTCTGTAAATTGCTGGATCAAATTAATGTTTGAATAAGAATTTGGGTGTATTTGTATTGTTTGTGATAAATCATGGTTCTTAGATTTATATTTGTGTTGAGATGGGATGGAGATTACGCAATACTTCTACCTAGCATTAAGGTTGGTGCTTTGGGACATTGAGGATGACACTGCTACATGTGGAATATCTGCAGGAAGCAGTTTCCTCTGAGTCCAATTTCCGCCTTGACAGATTTCTGAAGAGGAGGATGGGGTGGCAGGAGAGCTGCGTGAGTGAAGGCTACCCCAACAAGCCAGCATCCTTATCACGCATGATTGAAAATGGGGATTCTCTTTTGAGAAGGGCCTTCACACCTCCTGCAGGACCGGGGAGTGCTGCTCCCCTGCTTCTTCCTCTTGCTCTCCAGAGATCTGTCAAGGCAGAAGATGGACTTGGAGGAAACTGCTTCCAGCAAACATTCTCCTCTGTGCTTCCACATGTAGCACCATCGTCCTCCACCCCCTGCTTTGCTCCTTTGGCATGCTGTGCACACACACATGCATGCACACACACAGAGAATTCCATGCTTGGAGACTTTTATCCACATCTGAGCTTACAAACTGCCTTATGCCTCAGCCTAGGGCAGTGGTTCTCAGCCTGTGGGTCAGGACCCCTTTGGGGGCTGAACGACCCTTTCACAGGGGTCGCCTAAGACCATAGGAAAACACATATTTCAATACAAATACAGGTGTATGTGAAAA